>CM037866.1:36113618-36180943 GCA_021292105.1 Anadara kagoshimensis
GAGTTTGCTCAAATCATCACCATCTAAAGAAGTAATATTTTTGAGAAAATATGTTTCATATGCCATTACTGAACTATTTACATTTTGAAAGGTCATTGAAGAATAACAACAATCGTAGAAAAGAAGTTCACATAGAAGGGATACCGAGATTATAAATAATTGGTATGAATTTCTCAAAATCCCCAGATGTAATTCAAAATCAGGTGAAAACACTCATTATCAAGTTGAACGCAGGAATTGACAATATGATGGAGCTAAAGTGTTTAATATTCTTCTGGAACTTCAAGGAATTCCATGTGAACACAAGGTATCAAGGATTTCATTAAGATTAAAATTCATTTTTTTTTAAATATGTCTTGTCTCTTAAACTAATTTTATGTGGTGTACAGGCTTTAAAGGTGACCCAGGGAGTTCAGACAGTAGAGCCTCCTGCTATGTATTGGGAAGGTCCCGAGTTCAATGGAGTCCTGGTTTGGTTGTTGCATCCCCCCCCCCAATTTTCTGTTATATTTATAAGACAAACAAGGCTTGTATCAGAATTGTTACAACGCTAAGATAACAAAAAAAAAAACTTAAATAAATGATATCATAATTACAATAATATACACCTGATTCAATCTGCTGTATTTGGTAAAAGCTACTATTTTAGTAAATATAAAGATATACAGTAATACACTGAACAGAAACTTCACAGACAAAGTAATCACATCAGTCAGACAAAGTAATCACATCAGTCAGACAAAGTAATCACAAGTAATCACATCAGTCAGACAAAGTAATCACATCAGTCAGACAAAGTAATCACATCAGTCAGACAAAGTTATCACATCAGTCTATCTTAATATCAAAACAATTAATGGTGATATAGCTGGTACACAATCTGATGGCATAGTTTACAATTAGTTTTTATGGATTATAGGTATGACAGGTATACAAATATTTGTAATGATATATTGTGATCAGTACATCAGATGTTGTTGGTAGTTGTCAATCCCCTATTTATAATAATAAACTTGACCCAATAGCATAAACACTCTGCCATCAGATCATGTACCATCTAAATATTAATAATTATAATAATTATAATAATAATAATAATAATATGATCATAAAATTAACTGAAGTATCACATATCAATCATATCTGATTAAGCTGTATCTCAGTTTTTCTACCAATTTTTCCAAATTTTTGTTTATTTATCAATCTGATTATAAATCATTTAGATATATATTCTAAATCATTTAATTACTCATCTGTATTAACAAGAAAACATAAAAAAAAGAATATCTAATTTATGATCAGAAAAGTGAAAATAATTCAAACTACAGCAGAACTACATAAGACAACTACTGGTATAGCAGAAAACCTATAATATCTCCATAAATATCATATGAATCTTGAATAACAATGTTTATAAGGAATAAAAACGCTGTTACCAGTCAATGTAAGGTGCTCACACAAATGTCAGAAATATCTGCTTTATTTCTTTCAAGTTTTGTCATATATGTACCAATGTAATGGAGTTTTAATACAATAACATGTTGCTATATAGATGGATTTAACAAAAAAACCCTTTTCTGTTCAGTAGATAACAACTTGGAGTATAGAGATGTTTGTTCTATGCACCATCTATGTAAAAGTATCTGTTGTACAGTGCTATAAGCTATATAGCTATATAGCTTTATGCAGTTAAAGCTATTGTAGTGGGTCTGGGATAGTCCTGGTGTTGTAATGTTGTGTTTATGCATCATGCATGTATTATATAGCTATAAAGCTTTATGCAGTTAAAGCTATTGTAGTGGGTCTGGGCTAGTCCTGGTGTTGTAATGTTGTGTTTATGCATGTATTATATAGCTATATAACTATAAAGCTTTATGCAGTTAAAGCTATTGTAGTGGGTCTGGGCTAGTCCTGGTGTTGTAATGTTGTGTTTATGCATGTATTACTATTGTAGTGGGTCTGGGCTAGTCCTGGTGTTGTAATGTTGTGTTTATGCATGTATTAGTTATAGTAGAGCGATTTACTGCCAGACTTTCTGATCCAGATGTATCAGCCTAGTGATAGAATGTTCACTTTTCACCAGGGAAGGCCAGGTTCGACCCTCAGCCGGGTCACTTGGTGAGGAAGTGTTTCCTCCCTCCTGCTACATTATTTTTTTAAATAAATAGCAATAAACATTTGGAGGTGATAATAAAATGGAAGCCATAATCAAATATAATTAAAATGAACTAATTGTTCATAAAGATAGCTGCATTTTACAGAAATACATAAAAATGTAAAATTCTAAATAAATATTATACATTGTGTGTATATATATGTATATATATTGTATACACAGGAAATCTAATATGATTGTTTATCACTAAAATACTAAAAAAAATAAAAAATGAAAACAAGAGGCCCATGGGCCTTAACGCTCACCTGAGGAAGAGTACATATCTTATGCAGAGGTTCAATGGTCAATGACATTAATAAAAGAGAACATCAAAATTTTCAGCAGTAAGGGCCAATAATATGCAAGTATTTTTGCAAATTAATTATAATAATTATATAAGTATGCTATATATAACATATTTAAAGTCTAGCTACAATATATTATTATAATTATAAACAGCTAAAACATCTGTATATTAAAATGTGCATTAGGCCAATACCTACAATATTCCAATATACATGCCTATACAAAGAGTTTATAGTTTTTGAGATAATTAACCATTTAAGTATTCGTTTGCATCTATGACCTTGACCTTTGAACCTATGACCTTCATTCATATATCAAAATGATTGTTGTGCAAATGCCTACAATATTCCAATATACATGCCTATACAAAAAGTTTATAGTTTTTGAGATAATTAACCATTTAAGTATTCGTTCGCGTCTATGACCTTGACCTTCGAACCTATGACCTTCATTCATATATCAAAATGATCGTTAGGCCAATACGTACCTTATTCCAATATACATGCCTATACAAAAAGTTTATAGTTTTTGAGATAATTAACCATTTAAGTATTATTGCATCAATGACCTTGACCTTTGAACCTATGACCTTCATTCATATATCAAAATGATCTATAGGCCAATGCCTACAATATTCTAATATACATGGCTATACAAAAAGTTTATAGTTTTTGAGATAATTAACCATTTAAGTATTCGTTTACATCTATGACCTTGACCTTTGAACCTATGAACTCCATTCATATATCAAAATGATTGTTGTGCAAATGCCTACAATATTCTAATATACATGCCTATACAAAAAGTTTATAGTTTTGAGATAATTAACCATTTAAATATTCGTTCGCAGCTATGACCTTGACCTTTGAACCTATGACCTTTATTCATATATCAAAATGATCGTAGGCCAATGCCTACAATATTCCAATATACATGCTTATACAAAACGTTTATAGTTTTTGAGATAATTAACCATTTAAATATTCGTTCGTGTCTATGACCTTGACCTTTGAACCTATGACCTTCATTCATATATCAAAATGATTGTTAAGCCAATACCTACAATATTCCAATATACATGCCTATACAAAATGTTTATAGTTTTTGAGATAATTAACCATTTAAGTATTCGTTTGCGTCTATGACCTTGACCTTTGAACCTATGACCTTCATTAATATATCAAAATGATCGTTAGGCAAATACCTACAATATTCCAATATACATGCCTATACAAAAAGTTTATAGTTTTTGAGATAATTAACCTTTTCAGTACTTGTTTACATCTGTGACCTTGACCTTTGAACCCATGACCTTTATTCATATATCAAAATGACCATTGTGTCTTTACCTACAATATTCTGATATACATGCCTATACAAAAAATTCATAGTTTTGCAGATAATTAACTATTTTGGTATTCTTCGACATCTGTGACCTTGACCTTTGAACCTATGACCCTGATCTATGTATCAAAATGACCATCATGTCAATACCTACAAATAACTGAAAATCCTATGCCATTATCACAAGAAATATTTAAAAAATAGCATTTTTTATCAAAGGTCAAAAACTGGGACATGACCTTGACCTTCGACCTTGACATCAAATGGAAGAAAATTGCAAGACAAGATCAACAGTGAAAACTCCATACAATTATCTTAAGCCGTTATGAAGTTATAACAATAAATGTCTCATTTTAAAAATTATGTAATTTTATGCAAAAAACGCGTAACCTATTTTTTGTCTAATTTTCATGAAAAACACAATTTTAATGTTCCCAGGTATGCTGAATCCAAATATCCAATCAAAATTTGCCTGCACCTTTTGGTTTCAGAGAAGAAGATTTTTTTGTCTTTTTGCTATTTTTAGTAACAGCGGCCATCTTGTTGGGCGTGGCCAAACCCCGAACACAATTTTGAAAGGCTGTAACCCAGGCATGATAATCACCAAGTTTCATCAAATATGGCCCAGTAGTTTTGGAGAAGAAGATTAAAATGTAAAGTTTACGCACGACGCACGACGGACGACGCACGACGGACGACGCACGACGGACGACGGACGGTGATAGATTGCAATAGCTCATCTGAGCCTTTGGCTCAGGTGAGCTAAAAATAAAAATAGAAATGTTACATTAATTCTTGTTAATGACACATCTATTTTGGTAAAATAAAATAAGAGATATTTATAACGATCCCATGATACAACTTTGATTAATATTGGAAATACTGTTTTAATGAGATTTATCGTTTCCATTTGATCAATGAACAAAACTTTTATCATGTCTTTTAGAAATTTAATTAATTTGAAAATTGCATCATCAGATATAAATATCTCAATATTAACAATACTGTATGTTAATTAAGTCAATATATGTACCTGTTAGCAACATAAATAATTATCTTTAATATAAAATCATTACATGGACATTACATTTTTTCTATAAAAAAAACAAAAAATACATGTGCACACAAAGTCGAGCAAATGTGTTAATTTTTACAAACTGATAGAAAAACAAGCATCAAAACGTTAAATCTTAATAATTAGTGTACACGTAAACACGTAACACATGTACAACCTTCTTTTTTTATTGTCATCAGACACATATATACAAAATATAAATAAAATAGACTCTAACAGTTAAACAAGAATTACCTTTAAGGCTCCCTCAATAAATGACCTCTAGTCAACCTTGACCCCAATTTTTTCTGTTTTAATTGATGCTATATTTAGTAACAAAGTAATTATCTTTAAATTAGCTAAGATTAAACAGTTAAGATGAATTCTAGGAGTCGATTTAGACTCTTATAACTAAAAGTTACCCCCCCCAAACACTATTAAAAGCTGTAAGACTAAATTTTGACTCATAACTAAAAGTAACCCCCCCCCCCTTCAACCAACCAACACACTCCCTGATGAAAGAATAAATTGTAAGAGTTGAATTAGACACTAAGATAACTAAATGCAACCCTAACCCCTTATAAATTATCCCTGGTTAAGCATTTAAGATAAATTCTAAGAGCTGGTTTATACACCCATACACCCCCCCCCCCCCCCCCCCCCCACCCAATGACCTAAGTCTTACAAGACATAATAATGATTCATAATATGGCACCAATACTGGATTTAACTTCACAATATAAATACAACATAATCTGTATATATATATACATTGTTATTAATGCTTATGTTATTGATAGTATAATAAGAAAAATAGCTGTGTGTTAATTAATTCAAGGAAAAGTTAGTCACTTTTTTTAAACAGACATATTTAATACAAAAAACCCACCGATAATTATGAAATTTTAAACAGTGAAACCTATCTGGAGCCTGCACAACCAAACCTATAATTCATATACCTATGAATGATTTTGTTTAAACTCCTCATAACAAATATTTCTTTCTCTATACTTGCTGTATGGCCAAACATGTATGGACTGACATGGCTGAGTGGTACTATCGCTAGCTTTCGAAGTCAGGGGTTTTGAGTTCAAACATCACCCAGGACTTGGAAATTTTCCAAGATGATTTTCATCTTCTGTTTATACTAGAGCTGAAAAAAGCTCAATACTAGAATAGTCATCTGGTGAGACTTAAAACCGAAGTCCTGTGTCTCAGTGCACGCTAAAGACACCTCTGTAGAATTAGTAGGCCCCTGTGGCCGCTACAGAGGACGTTTACAACTAATAAACCATTGAAACAGACTGAGCAAAGTAAGTAAACATGCTGTCTGATAAAGCACAAGTGAGAGAAACTCAAAACTCAAGATAGGGTTCATAAGTATAATGATAAAACACTCTACAAAGACTAGTCAAATAAAATATATATATATATCACAGTTAATACAAACTTATCAGTTTATTCAAAATTTTGACGTTTTTGATCATACAATCTTGATAAAATAGTTCCAAGTTGAGTTAATATCTTTTACATTTTCACATCGGTATTATAAAATTGTACAAACAATACCAGCAATTATGCATTGAATATAAATTGATCACCTTATTTATATGATGACTAAAATCATTTTTTTTTTTGTAAATTTTACCCAAACTCTTTCTGCAGAGTAACAAATTATAAATTTGTTAAATGGCTTGTTTGTGTAATGTTGATTGGCTTGTTTGTGACATGTTGATGTTGATTGGCTTGTTTGTGACACGTTGATTGGCTATTCTGTCAACCAAGAAAACATCAAATGAATTGACTTTGTTCATTTTTCAAGAAAAAAAAACCGATGTCAAAATACCAAGTAATGTTGTAATACAAAACAAAAATCCCTGAATCAGAAAATAGCAATGTGGTAATGTCATCGACAGATAATTAAGTGAAATAAAACAGTGAAACAGCTACATTTTATAATTTATTACAACCGGAGTTGTGGTTTTTTTTTCATTCAAAGAAAAACATGCGTCATGATGTAATAAATTACAGCAGTGTATAGCGTCTAAGCATATGTCATTAAAAATTATCATAAATTGTTTATAATATAGATGAAGGTGCAGTACTGGTATATATTAGTGTTCAAAATAATAACCAGTCCTACAGTAACTTTTGGGAAGGACTATATATATATATATAGAACATGTTTAAATGATCAAGACGAGAACTGGTTGATAATTTTGACTTATTGGAACACTGAACATATGTGTATATATAAATGTAGTATATACATGTACGAGACATTTTACAATAAAACACAGTAAAATTTATCTTAATAAATCTAAATTTTTGATCATTCAATAAAAACTTAATTTAAAAAAATAATATTAATAAAGTCCACCTCATGTTTTTTTTCAATCTATAACCCTACATGTTTTATAAAGTCCTAAAATTAGTCCAAACATATCAAAATTGAATTTAAAGATAAAATTTTTGATTTCTATTTTTTTTTGTAAAAAGAGATTTTTTACTCCATCCATTATGGGCTGTCTACTTTTTCTTTATTTTCACTCTCATTTTCTTTAGATTTTTTCTTCTTCTTCTTCTTTTTAGGAGATGAAGTTGAGTTTTCATGGTCAAGCGGCGGTAATTTAGAAGGCTTTGTAATAATTATTTTTTCTTCATTATCATCTTTTCTTGGACTTGGAAGTGGTCGGGTTTTAGGTACGTCCTCTAATGCTTTACTTTTCCTATAAATAAATATTAATACACATATTACATGAAAATTTTCAAAATATGTCATAAAAATAAGGCATATTTTTGAAGAATTAATGAAAACCAACCCCCCCCCCTCCTTTCACATGCTGTGACGAAATTTAAATCTTTACATATGCAACCAATTTGTTTTATTTACCGTAAACTTGTTTACTTATATATTTATTTATTGATGCATTGCTTTGCCTACAAATGGCATAGGTGGATCTGAGAATCAAAACACACAAACATACTGAAAAGATCTTGACCAAAAACCTTTCTTTTCGGTATTTATTTGATTGATTTTTCCATTGCTTTCTGCGTTTTTGTACTAATCCGGGTCATGTAGAAGGTAAAATAAAGTCCAGGTAAGATCGTGTTGATCAGTAAGTCTATTATAGGCTTACATATATAGACAAACTACAACCAGGGCAGCAAAAGTACATTATTTTGGGGGGAGAAAAAATCTTAAACAATGGATTTCTGTATTTTAAAAAATGTGAGTACAAAGATTTTACTGGATACACATGTATAAAAAATGACATTATTATACTAAAATGTAACAAGTTTGACAAATTCAGAAATTAAAATTTTAAATAAATAAATAAATGTGACATGATGTAGAGTTTAAGGCTGGTCAATAATTTCTCACTACAACACTCAGATGTAGTTCTGATCAATGATAATACTGTAAGTGTAAGTATATTATATAAGTCATCAGTAATCGGATTCAAATTGGTCACTTTTGTCTATCAATGCAAACTTAAGTTCTGTGAAATCATAAATGTACAATGGTTTCATGCATGGAAATCCTTACCTACAAAGTTATATCTTGAAAAGATTATATATATATATATATACATGTATTACGAATCCATTTTAAACAGTAATCACAAACAAAAAGTTTACCACTTCACATAATCTATCAATCTTGAACCCTTATAGCCCCTACTATTATGGTTAGTACCTAAGAGAAAAAAAATCTAACTCAGAAAGATCAGTCCGACACAAAAATGCTAAGCTCTGTAACTTTGTTCAAAACATTGTGTGTAAGCAAGCTACAGAATTTATCAATTTACGACTGAACCTCATAGCAAATACAATAAAGGTCAAGGTCAAACAACTTTAAATATTTAATAGAACTCTGGTCATCATGACATTAGTTTACTGTTTCTAAAGAAGAGGTCAAAAATAATTAAAATCAACCATGCATGACAGACAAAAAAATATGTGACAGATAGCAAGCAAACAGCTCATGGTGAACTGAAACAATCAATAAAATAATTGACATCTGCTGCAGACTTTAATGAGGTCATTATCTGTAACTGAGGTACTGTATTTGTGTCAATGTAAAAACAAAATTTAAAAAAAGTAAATAAATGATCTAGCTGTGAAGAATGACGTGATACAAGCCAAGAAAGGTGTTAGCAAAGTGTGTTACAAAAACTTAAATCCATTAAAACCATCAACATGATTAAGAATTACCTATTATAAGCCTGGTAACAAAATACTCCCTGAAGCAATTATTCCATTTACCAAACTTATCATAAAATTAAAAGCATGGGGGGGTTGTAAGCCAGGATCAGTTATCTAGTAAATAACTATATAGTCAGGGTGCCCATCATCAGTGACTGATAGACTGATAAAACATATTACAGTGACAAACTAAATCAATACCTCCAATAATACCAGGGGTTTGTAGATTATATATTACATTCAAATGTTAAGGTGACCTGGCAAAATAGTTGAGACCTTACATAATTAAACAAATCCACATCAGTTAATGGGTCTTGTTTATATATAGTGGCCTGAATCAGCTCAGTGGCTGAGTTGTCTAAAAGTGCAGGTTTATGTACCAAACATCTCTTATTGCCTAGGTTAGAATCCCACTCTAGCAGATTATTGTGTGAGAAAATTTGTCAGTTTGCTTTTTAGAGAATAGCTATTTTCTCCAGGTGACTCTTTACCTCCATCATACCTCAAATGAGTGCTTCAATAAAAGTTAAAGAATCTTATCAGCGACATTATTCCACCTCTTTCTATTTGTATTGTCTTCATTGTACTTGTGGCATGTCTTGAGACAAAATCTTTTTTTTCGTTTTAGCTGAGATATTTAATAATTTCTTTAACAAAATCCAAGATCCATTTATTTTAGATTTTCTGTAAATTGTTAATCAACCGTAAAAACAAAAGTTGTAGGATTATAGTTGGGCACCCTGCAGCATTCACATATACATGATATAAAGCCGGTGAATACCTCATTCATTATATATATATATATATATAATTGTAACTGGTAATATAAACATGCTATCTGATATATATGAGTGGATTTTCAAGCTTTATTTATTACTTACACATATTTGTGTTTCTGAAAATAATAACTTACTATATTAGTTTGTGAAGAAAAATATGCATTAACGCTTTTCAATTTTATATTTTTTTTGAAAACCAATATACATAATAACAACAGCCTTGATGTGTCAATAAAAATAAGCATAAAATTAAACCTTATACATGTAGTACAAAACATTTAACTAGCAGCCTTGTGGAAAGAGTGGTCTCAGGCACCAGCTTTTGAATCTAAAATGTTTCTTTGGATTCCAGTGGGAAAAAGTTTGTTAGCTTGCTAAGTTTCAATCTAGGTTCTTTGAATTTCTTCATCACTGCATCTCAAGTTATCAATATAAGTAAAATAATCTTGAATCACTGGGGTGTATAACACCATTCCAATCAAACAAACCGACCTATTGACAAACCCACAGACCCACAGACCACCAACCAACTCAGGGACCTATCCACTGACCAACCCACCAACCAACCAAATTATGCAAAAACTCGTCCTTCAACCAACAAACCTATGAACCTACCAACCAGCCCATGGACCAACCAACCAACCCACCAACCAACCAACAAACTATCCCACTGACCATCCAATTCACCAGCCCAGGAACCTATTGACCTACATACCCCACAACCAACAAGCCAACCTAACAACAAACCAACCCTGGAAACAAGCAACCCATGAACCCCTCATCCCATAAACCCACCAATATATGATGTAAACATATCCTTGTACAATATATACCAGATTATTTTAGTTATTATAAACATGTACTTACTCATTTTCATAAGTGGAGTTATGGCTTACTTTTGAGGTGTGAGATTTATGTCTAATTTGAACGTCGTTTTCCGATGTGATTTGGGAACCTCTGAACATGACATAAAATACCACATAATTACAATTATTATTCATTGATGCCAAAAAAAATCAACAAAGGCCAATTTTTAATATATTTTCTACAAAAGAATATGCAGATTTAAAAAAAAAATCATTTATTTCATTGGCATCTAAGGTTTTCAGAGATCAAAGTTTTGCATTCTTGAGTTAAAAATAACTATGAGGCAATCGTTGTCCAAAAATAACATTGGTACTAATATCCCTGGATATATAGAATTGGACTGTAAATTGTTGTGACAGACAGATCCAAAACCCTAGTATTTTATTGAAATCTGTAGTGATTTGAAAGTACACCTTCCTATATTTAAAGCAGAAAATTTTTAATTTAACATAAATATTGACAGGATAGTGGCTGACGTCATTCAAAACGGGCCTAACAGTACTGGTGTTACTAAGCATTAGTAAACAAATTTCTTAGGAAATAAGCAAAACGTTTTTTAGCAAAGCAGAGATTTTGCACAAAATCTAATTTTCTGAATAATTGATATCATTTTTGGTCAATAATTGTTACAACAAACTTTCTTTTATTTCATTACTTTTAAATGTTTTGATACAGTTGACCTTAAACTTTAGAAAAATAGAATATTCAGATAGGCAGGCAGACAGGCAGATAGGCAGGGGTGGGGAGGATTTGTTTTACCATGTTCTATTTTATAGCATGTCAGTTTCAGTAAATAAAGAATTAAGAATGGAAGGAAACTAAAAGTAAATATGTGATATTTTATGTCATTTCAGAACCGTTTTTGAGGATTGGCTGAAACATTTGGTTAACAAAATTTGACACATGTTTTGCTTCAGAACCCCCCCCCCCCAAAAAAAATCCAAAAAAAATCAGGATTTGGTACTTTTTTTAAAATCAAAACTGTTAGTATTTTATATAATAAAAAAGACAAACAACAACTGTACAAAAGCTGAAAAAATCAATTAATAAAAGCTATAAATCTGATAATCAGGAAAACCAATTAAATTTAACAAATTAACTAAAGTTTGTTACCAAATAAAACTCAAATAAAAAATCTAATACAACTATATATCCAGATGCACAGATAAAGCTAACCACAGGAAAGACAAGAAGTGTTTATTGTTACTCTGAATTCTATCCTATTTTTTTCTTTTTAATAAGTTTTAAGATTTGAAATACTTTCTTTTTTTGATAAAATGTAAATAGATTGGACATTACATTTTTTATAGACAAAAGTGACCAATTTTATGAGATAAAATAATGTGGTACTTCAGAATTTAATAAAGGAAATTGTTTTGAAAATGACTAGCCTAGCCTATAACTACATCACCGAAACCAAACTTGCAGCTGACCACAAAAACTGTCATCAAAAAAGTAACAAGGGATTTGCTATGTCAATAATCATTAAATGGGGAAAAATAATAATAATATAGTCTGTTTCATAAACCCAAGCCCCAGTAATAATATAGTCTGTTTCATAATACCCAAGCACCAGTAACATTGTTGGATTTGCTATGTCAATTATTTCTTTAAGGAAAAAAACCAATACTAACATAGTCCGTTTCATAAAACCCAATTCCCAAACTTGTATTCAAAATAAAATGTTCAAATTAAATTTCACACCATGTAATTTTATTTGTTTGTCCCATTAACTTACGGTCTGTCTTGTACGATGGGTTTAGCGACTCCGACAGTCTTCAATGGTTTGTCATCAGATTTGCGCCTACAAAGACAATTGGACTTGTAAGATCTTTTACCCCAGAAATTGATCAGAACCATGAAGGACATGACAATTCAAAGTATTTAGATATTCTTTGACTATCTGGATAGCTGAATGGATAACCCAGTACCAAGATAATTGAGCTTTGGGGACAGTACGTTAGACCACAACTTCTTTCTCAGTGTACATAGATTGAAATGTGGCATGCAGAGCTTTAACCAATGCAGGAAATACAGATATATACTGTAAACAGCTGAATGGTTACGTGTCCACAGCATACACTGGAGATGGATAGTGATCGTGAAAGAGGTGCTCCAAAATCAGAGGGATTTCCATATTAGATACAGATGACATTACTAGGAATAAGAAATAAGAACCTGTCAGGATTGACAATGTGAATTATCAAGTTGTTAATTTTATCTTTCAGCAATATTTTAAGTTACATTGGTGATGTATTGCAATAGTGAAAGAGGTCAGAGGGATTTCCATATTAAAAACAGATATATGAAAAACAAGAAGTTGCCAGGATTGACAATGTGAATTATCAAGTTGTTATGTATTAAAGTCACGTACGGAAAATAGTTTAACAGATGAGAGAAATACATGTATTATATTTGTGTCAGATTGATTATTAAAAGTTTTGTTTAGTAGTATGTTAGGGTCTTATGTGCACACATCATGTACATTAAGGTGATCATGCAGGGACATTATAGACATGCAGAATTTACATGACACCGCACACCATAACAACCAAATTCATGAAAAGATAAGAATTATTCTGAGTATGAGTAAAGTGCAGCATAGTTTTACCGACTCTTTGTTTAAGCATGAATTTTTTAGATTTGTTTACTGTCCATATACATATTGTTAACTTTTAGACAGACTATAGTAATAGTAATTATGGTAACTAATTAAAATAAACCAAATGTTTGGTGAATATCAAAAATATCAAAAAGAATGAATGAATGATGTATATTATTAATGAAGGGGAAAATTGTTAGTACTGCAAGGCCCTGTGAAGGTCTATTACATGCCAAATTACCATACAAATTAAATCTCTTATAATGTAGGTTTTCAGAAAATTAAGGAAATTAAAAAAAGACAAAAAAATAATAAATAAATAAATAACTTTAAATAAATAAATACAAATGTAAAATAAATATTTGTTTTAATAAATAAATAAAATTCAAAATAAAAATGCAATTTTTGAAGTTGATTGCATGCTTTACTGGTCAAATTAAATCTTTTATTCAATATTGTTTCCAAAATATGAAATTTGAATATTTTTTGATATATTTTATTATATAGCCTGGATTTAGTAAAGCCTTGACAGAGCTTAAGATTTTAACAAGCTTGTAACAGATGGTCATGCTTATATACTTTACAATGATTAGTCTATACCCAGTACACTTACGATTCATTATTCTCAGGTGCAATCTGGTTATTTTTCCTGTTGGTATAATTATTGTTAAAACAGAGAAAGCTATAAATGTATCAAGCTCTTGGAAAAGGAGTTTAAAGGCATTAAAATATAAGTATTTGTCTTGGATACAAAATATTGTCTGTCACAACAATTCTTAATGTCTTTAAAATAGTGAAAATGTTTGAAACCAGACAGAGATTTTAGATTCAAATAGAACTGTCTCTTGAGAGACAACCCCTGCCCCAACATTAAATGTTTTCCTAAGACATTGACCTATTAAATATGACCTTGGTTCAAGGTCATGACACACCTTTGGACCGTGGAGATTATTCATGTGAAATTTTGTGACAGCTGTCCAAAGCATTGATGACATATGACCCAGATGCAATTTTACAGACAGACAGACAGACGAACAGACATATAGACAGACAGACAGATAGACAGGGTGATTCTTATATACCACCACAAAAGAATAATACCCACCATACATGATGTTTATGACAGTTAGATAGGTGTTGAACCAGGAACTAGAACCAATGTTATATTTGCCGAATGCCACAATTTGTGGTAATTAGAATTTAATGCCAAGAAACATTATATACAATTGACATATAGCCAGCCATGCCTATCATGTTCAACACTGGCCACCATCACAGTACCAAAGCAGCGTCACAGCAACTAATGACATACTAGTATCAGTGACTTCATTAAATGGCACAATTCAGGCCAAGTTTTAGTTCTTTTTGCGTGTCATTCAAGCATACCAGGACTTTATTGGAACATTGTGGGCATGGCTGGTGATCCGTCAATTAACTATTAAAGAAGACATAATCACTGGCACTAGTTTATATAGGTACTAAGGTACATTTTTCAGAACTTTTTTTTCAATAATTTAAACCTGCATACATCCATCATACAAAGACAATTAACGTAACCTATAATATGTACTGGTCATCAACATAGTTAACAATTATACTACAGTCAAACCTGCCTCAAAGGGCCACCTCGATACAAGGACCACCTGCTTTTAAAGGCCAGTAAAATTTTATTCCAATCACTCTTTAATCGTGTTCCCTTAAGTGACCTTTATAGGGTTGACTATTTTAATTTGTATATAAGAACCACCTGCCCATAAAGTCCACTTTTCCTGGTTCCCATAGGTGACCTTTATAAACAGGTTTGACTGTAACAGAAACTTACCTCCGTTGTATATTTCATAGTGACTAAGTAATATTATAACTAAAGGTGGTTATTTTAAATCAAAAACATGTTACTGAGTTTGCTTTACTTGGCAATGGAAGTTATTATAAGCACTATAAATGACAAATCTTGACAGTTCAATGTTAAATAATCAGAGTTGGTTTTTACAAGTACAGTCAAGCCTGTCTAAAAAGGCCACACTAGGGAACCAGCAAATGTAGCCTTTATGGGCAAGTGGCCTTTATGTACAGGTTCAAATATTATGAATTAAGAACAATTGGGATACAATTCTACTGGCCATTATAAGTAAGTGGCCCTATGCAGAGGTGGCCTTAAAGACAGGTTTGACTGTATTCTAAATCTGAGATGGTTATTTATTTTGCTGTGCAAAACAATAAAAGATATAGCGCTAAATTGTCTAATCTACATATAGTAAACATATTTAATATCATGTATATTTATTTTCCAGGTATATAAAATTCAGACATATCTCCTTAGTTAATTTTAACTTTTTTTTTAAATAAGTACTATAAAACAATAATTATAATATAATTTTTTGATAGATATTTATTTTTTTGCACAAAAAAACAACAGCGAAACAAGCAAAAATAAATACTTTTACATTAGTTAAATAACCAAATTTGTCATTTTGTATTTCTGATTTAAATGCATAATTCTGATTGGTTGAACATTTCTAAGAGAAATTTAAATTTGTACTTACGTGTCTTTACTAGTTTCAGTTGTCGGTTTCCTTCTATCTCCAGTTTCTTCTGAACCTTTAATTCATAAAATAAGAAATAATCAACTTGTCTTATAGAGCTAAAGTTTATAAAAATGTAACAAAATGTCTCAAGTGAACATATATATCAAAGTATAAAAAACAATCATACCAATTTATGTTCAAATCATAATCCCCACAAAAGGAAAGTGAAAACTTTGATAATTGGTAGGTTAAACACATCAACTTCCACCAGGAAAGTGAGACCAGGTGCTCCTGAAGAGTAACCAGCTCCTGTTTATCTACAGCAGTTGATCCAGAACCTAGAGGACCATCAGCAGTGACTTTGTTAAATTTTCTAAAATCATCTTCTGACAAAATCAATTTTCTTATGTCATACTGGTGTTTAACACTACAATAGCCTAGTGAGTGTTTTCTCCAGTTATGGGAGGCTGATGTATGAAACCTGGTTAGGTCTGAAAAGACTTGAAAATAGTTAGCAACTATTTTTTTGCCAAGCTCTCTGCATTTAGAAATCAGTGTCCTTCAGGAGAGACCTTAAAACCCAAGCCCTGTGGCATGGTAGAAATTTGATGCAAACGATCCTTTCCTAAAGGTCAAAATTTCTGTTACTTCATCTGTAGCTGGTGATATCCCAATATAAGTCGATAAAACTCCCTTCAGTCAATCATACAGTTGTAAGCTTTCTTCAGCCAATCATTAACCATATATTTTAGTACTTTTTATTTGTGCAGTGGTTTCAATATCTAATTTTAAGATTAAACTTTAACATGCATTTCCTTAATGTGTCATTTAAAAAGAGTATTTCTCCCAAGTTTTTGTTGGATGGACTTTATATTATCTTTCACAAGTTTGGTGGTTTTTCTCTGAGCACTCCAGTTTCCTCCAACATATAACAACAGATTACATGGATACTAAAGTGAAAGAAACTTGACTGGGGCAAAAACTCCATCACTTATTTTTACTTTTGCAGTTTTTGATTGAATACATTGGACAGATAATGATCAAATATGATATATGTGATGTTCTACTTTAAATTTCCAAAAACCTTGGTGCTGTAAAGGGGGAGTTTTTTGTGCGAGTAAAATCTCCTCTTATTTTGCGCTAGAGAAGTTACCCACACAAAATTGTCTACCATACAGGTAAATGTATAATAATATATTGAATACACACTCACTTGTATTAGTCATGTGAAAATTACACCCACGAAAAATTCCAGATTTTAGGGAAAATAATCCCCTTTACAGTACAGTCCAACCTGCCTTAAATGCCACATCTATATAAAGGCCACCTGCTTATAAAAGCCTATAAAATTGTATCCCAATTGTTCTTTATTCATATTATTTGAATTTGTTTATAACGGCCAAATACCCATAATGGCCACTTTTACTAGTTCCCTTGGGTGGCCTTCATAGATAGGTTTGACTGTATATAAGGACCACCTGCCCATAATGGCCACTTTTACTAGTTCCCTTGAGTGGCCTTTATAGACAGATTAGACAGTTTATGATTGTATGATGATACAGCAATTACAACAAGCCTTGTTTACAATATATATATATAACCAAACAGGATATAGGTCACACTTACCACTTTCCTTTTTGTTTCCTGTAAATAAAATAAAAATAAACATGGTAAATCACAAGTTAACAGTACAACAATACTCAATTATCATACATTATATAAAATAAATTTGTTAAATTCTCTAACAAAACTGTATCCCCAAACCCAATTCTTTTTATTTATTTTATTTTTTTTTTTCATTTCAGAAAATTACGATCTAGAACTTACATACAAATTGGTATTTGCATTCCAAATAGAAAAAAAATCCTTCCACTCATATGAGAATCTAACAATTATGTTAAAATCGCTCCAGTATCCAAAACTTTGATATAACTCCTATAGACAGGTTTAACAATGCAATAACATCAACAAACAGAAACAAACAATAAATCAAAGTGCATAACGCCCCAGTCACACATTCACAAATCACCTTGCCAGGTTTGATCTAGCATCATTAATGGTAATCTGCATTGGTCTACAGTTTTTCTGTATGGTAGCCATAGTCATACTCAACACTACTTGTATATCACCATGTACAAAATCTGACCATGGATCAAACAGCCATTGAATATCCTTCCTAAATAGTATCAGAAATAAAGCTGCCAAGTGGCCAAGATGTTGCTGCTGAGTTTAAGGCCCCAGCGTCATGTGTAAAGTTTAATCTGTAGTGACTGGGGCAAAACTCCATCACTCATCTCCACATTTGCAGGTTTTGATTGGACAGAATGGACATGATAATAATCATATAAGATATGTTACATTCTACTTTCATTTTCTGCAAGCTTTGTTTTGATGTTTAGAGTATTGTAAAGGGAGAATTTTTGGCATGGGTAAAATTTTCACTTATGTTGGGCAGAGAAATTGACGCGAAAACTTTACCCATGTGACAATGTTTACCATACAGGTTAACATATCATAACATATAGAATATACGGTCACTTATATTAGTTATGTGAAAATTACACCCACGTAAAATGCCAGATTTTAGCGAAAATAATTCCCTTTACAATACAGTCCAACCTGCCTTAAAGGCCACCTGCTTATAAAGGCCAGTAGGATTGTATATCATTTGTTCTTTATTCTTATTATTTGAATTTGTATAGCAAGGCCACCTGCCCATAAAAGCCACTTTTACTAGTTCCCTTGGGTGACCTTTATAGATAGGTTTGACTGTATATAAGGACATCTGACCATAATGGTCACTTTTACTAGTTCCCTTGGGTGACCTTTATAGATAGGTTTGACTGTATATAAGGACATCTGACCATAATGGTCACTTTTACTAGTTCCCTTGGGTGACCTTTATAGATAGGTTTGACTGTATATAAGGACATCTGACCATAATGGTCACTTTTACTAGTTCCCTTGGGTGACCTTTATAGATAGGTTTGACTGTATATAAGGACATCTGACCATAATGGTCACTTTTACTAGTTCCCTTGGGTAACCTTTATAGATAGGTTTGACTGTATATAAGGACATCTGACCATAATGGTCACTTTTACTAGTTCCCTTGGGTGACCTTTATAGATAGGTTTGACTGTATATAAGGACATCTGACCATAATGGTCACTTTTACTAGTTCCCTTGGGTGACCTTTATAGATAGGTTTGACTGTATATAAGGACATCTGATCATAATGGTCACTTTTACTGGTTCCCTTGGGTGACCTTTATAGACAAGTTTGACTGTATATAAGGACATCTGACCATAATGGTCACTTTTACTAGTTCCCTTGGGTGACCTTTATAGACAAGTTTGACTGTATATAAGGACATCTGACCATAATGGTCACTTTTACTAGTTCCCTTGGGTGACCTTTATAGACAGGTTTGACTGTATATAAGGACATCTGACCATAATGGTCACTTTTACTGCTTCCCTTGGGTGACCTTTATAGACAGGTTTGACTGTATATAAGGACATCTGACCATAATGGTCACTTTTACTGGTGTCCTTGGGTGACCTTTATAGACAGGTTTGACTGTATATAAGGACATCTGACCATAATGGTCACTTTTACTAGTTCCCTTGGGTGGTGTTTATAGACAGGTTTGACTGTATATAAGGACATCTGACCATAATGGTCACTTTTACTGGTGTCCTTGGGTGACCTTTATAGACAGGTTTGACTGTATATAAGGACCACCTGCCCATAAAGACTAATTTTACTGGTTCCCTTGGATGACCTTTATAGACAGGTTTGACTGTATATAAGGACATCTGACCATAATGGTCACTTTAACTAGTTCCCTTGGGTAACCTTTATAGATAGGTTTGACTGTATATAAGGACATCTGACCATAATGGTCACTTTTACTAGTTCCCTTGGGTAACCTTTATAGATAGGTTTGACTGTATATAAGGACATCTGACCATAATGGTCACTTTTACTAGTTCCCTTGGGTAACCTTTATAGACAGGTTTGACTGTATATAAGGACATCTGACCATAATGGTCACTTTTACTTGTTCCCTTGGGTGGCCTTTATAGACAGATTTGACTGTATATAAGGACATCTGACCATAATGGTCACTTTTACTAGTTCCCTTGGGTAACCTTTATAGACAGGTTTGACTGTATATAAGGACATCTGACCATAATGGTCACTTTTACTTGTTCCCTTGGGTGGCCTTTATAGACAGATTTGACTGTATATAAGGACATCTGACCATAATGGTCACTTTTACTAGTTCCCTTGGGTGGCCTTTATAGACAGGTTTGACTGTATATAAGGACATCTGACCATAATGGTCACTTTAACTAGTTCCCTTGGGTGGTGTTTATAGACAGGTTTGACTGTATATAAGGACATCTGACCATAATGGTCACTTTTACTGGTGTCCTTGGGTGACCTTTATAGATAGGTTTGACTGTATATAAGGACATCTGACCATAATGGTCACTTTTACTAGTTCCCTTGGGTGACCTTTATAGACAGGTTTGACTGTATATAAGGACATCTGACCATAATGGTCACTTTTACTAGTTCCCTTGGGTGGCCTTTATAGACAGGTTTGACTGTATATAAGGACATCTGACCATAATGGTCACTTTTACTGGTTCCCTTGGGTGGCCTTTATAGACAGGTTTGACTGTATATAAGGACATCTGACCATAATGGTCACTTTTACTTGTTCCCTTGGGTGACCTTTATAGACAGGTTTGACTGTATATAAGGACATCTGACCATAATGGTCACTTTTACTTGTTCCCTTGGGTGGCCTTTATAGACAGGTTTGACTGTATATAAGGACATCTGACCATAATGGTCACTTTTACTTGTTCCCTTGGGTGGCCTTTATAGACAGATTTGACTGTATATAAGGACATCTGACCATAATGGTCACCTTTTCTTGTTCCCTTGGGTGACCTTTATAGACAGGTTTGACTGTATATCAGGATATCTGACCATAATGGTCAATTTTACTTGTTCCCTTGGGTGACCTTTATAGACAGGTTTGACTGTATATAAGGACATCTGACCATAATGGTCACTTTTACTTGTTCCCTTGGGTGGCCTTTATAGACAGGTTTGACTGTATATAAGGACATCTGACCATAATGGTCACTTTTACTTGTTCCCTTGGGTGGCCTTTATAGACAGGTTTGACTGTATATAAGGACATCTGACCATAATGGTCATTTTTTACTTGTTCCCTGGGGTGGCCTTTATAGACATGTTTGACTGTATATAAGGATATCTGACCATAATGGTCACCTTTTCTTGTTGCCTTGGGTGACCTTTATAGACAGGTTTGACTGTATATAAGGACATCTGACCATAATGGTCACTTTTACTAGTTCCCTTGGGTGACCTTTATAGATAGGTTTGACTGTATATAAGGACATCTGACCATAATGGTCACTTTTACTAGTTCCCTTGGGTGACCTTTATAGACAGGTTTGACTGTATATAAGGACATCTGACCATAATGGTCACTTTTACTAGTTCCCTTGGGTGACCTTTTATAGATAGGTTTGACTGTATATCCATGTATGATACAGCAAATACAACAAGGCTTGTTTACAATATATATATATATAACAAAACAGGATATAGGTCACACTTACCAATTTCATCTTCGTTTACTGTAACTAAAATAAAAATAAACATAGTAAATCACAAGTTAACAGTACAACAATACTCAATTATCATACATTTATATAAAATTTATTGTTAAATTCTCAAACAAAACTGTAACCCCAAACCCAAATCTTTTTTTTTTTTTTTTTTCTTCATTTTGGAAAATTTCGATCTAGCACTTACATACAAATTGATATTTGCATTCCAAATAGAAAACATAGCACTGTCGTGCTGCTGTACAGCGTAGTTGGGAAAATTGTGTTGTGGCAAGACAGAATATAACCAAAAATTCGGGGGTGGGGTGGGGTCGATCTATGCATAGTCCGACGGATGGTTTTTTTTGGAAAAAGAAACAATGTACCAAACCATGTATTGCTGAAATAAATGGTAGAAAATAATAATTTCATAAATATATGAAAAAGACAATCGGTAATTAAAATGTAAAAAAGTTGTACCCGATCGTTTTGTCATTTCGGATAGAGAGAAAGTAGAGTTTTGCAGATCCTACCGTCGCTATGAGGGGGTACATTCTAGCGGTTGTATGTAACTGGATCATTTGCTGTTAATCTGGGTTTTAATTAACTGCTGATTATCACTCACAATATTCCCGTTTCATGTTAATGGTGAAGTATCGTCGACCGTCCTAAGATTCGAGGCCATTTTTGTTTTCAGTAATTATACGCGAATATCGTCTCTGCAGTGACGATTTCATGCATTAAAGACAAAATTTAGGTATTTACTGTGAAACTATCCAGAAAAATCAGTTGTCTATTTTCAGCTCTCAAATTCTTGTTGCGTTAGCAAATTTAGTTCGTTTTCTATTAGAGTCTCGAATCACGGACGGTCGAGGATACAGTTGTTTTACCAGTTCCGAATTTTTACTACCGAATAATCTAAAATTTCAATCCCGTTCAATTAAAGGAATCGCAAAATAACTTTCTCAATTTGCTTCTACTTGAATGTATGGCATTAATTAAACTTCAACCGCTTCCTAAATGTATGTGCAGGACAGGTCGGCAGATTGTAAACAAATCGTGATCACGGAAATGCTTTTTTCAAGAAAACATACTATCACGTGTTTTTGAGGACAGGTGTCGATATTTTGGAATCAGTAAACATTTGTGTTATTACAACACATAAATTTTATGTCCTCTGCTTGTGGATGACGTCTGCAGCAGCGCTTATATGAAACCCTGTTCGGAACTGGTAAAAAGACTGTATTTAAAATGTGTACACAACACTGTACGAATTATCTCCCTTTCACGAAAGTAAAATCTAATCGATAAACAGTTTTAAAATATGACACAATTGCCTCAACATCAAAATACGTTATCATAACCTTCAAAATAAATTTAAATTTCCGTAGATTTCACGAAGAATTAATTAAACAACCTGCCGTTGCTGTTCATTTCATAACTAAAAGTTATGATTTTACATCGTAGGACGCAAACTTCTCGAACTACTTTTTATTGTAAACATGAGATCAGTTCGCCAAATTGCAGAAATTATTAGATGCATCCGTCGCAATATTTTACTACATTCCGAAATGTATTCCGAAAATTTATTCAAATGTGCATATGTAACCAAATGCATTACCCGTCTCAGAATACATATCTCACGATAAAACAGATATACTTCTTTCACGCTCATTTACCAGGCGCACTATTTCCAGGTGTACTTAGATCTTATAATTTCATAGCAAAGAAGCTCGATATCTTGGAAGAAAGTGACAACAATGTACACGTTCACTATCGTGAACGCTGTACAAAAAATCCTTCCACTTATAATATGATTGAGAATCAAACAATTATGTTGAAATCACTCCAGTATCCAAAACTAAATACCTCAATATAAGTGAAAGAATCTTAACTCAACTTTGATATAACTCCTACAGACAGGTTTAACAATGTAATAACATCAACAAATATAGACCAACAAAAAATCAATGTGCTTAATGCCCCAGTCACACATTCATGGATCACCTTGCCAGGTTTGATCTAGCATCATTAATGGTAATCTGTATTGGTCTGTAGCTTTTCTGTATGGTAGACATAGTCATACTCAACACTACTTTCAAAATCTGACCATGGATCAAACAGCCGTTGAATAACCTTACTAAACAGTATCAGAAACAAAGCTGTTTGATTCCCTACCAAAACAGTATTATCCTGTGTTACAGTATTCTATGTACTAGTGTATTGATATGCGTTCTTTGTGCATCTGTCACATGTTCAAAATTTCACCATGGATCAAACAACTGTGTAATATTCTTACTAAACAGTATCAGAAGGTTATGCAGTTTTAGTCCCTATCAAATTCATATTACCATGTGCTTAGTTTAACAACAGTAAACGATGTCTGTGCATCAGCTTGCACAGCTCTGACTATGGAAATCAACATTTCAAGGACTCTGGGTCATCCGTAAAATTTAATCCTTAGTGGAACCACCAATGAGGTGATCTGTGAATGTGTGATCAGGGCAGTAGAGTGTGGAATAATCCTTAGTGGAACCACCAATGAGGTGATCTGTGAATGTGTGATCAGGGCAGTAGAGTGTAGAAACATTTACAATTGTCAAAGCTAATTAACATAATAAAGCTGCTTAAGACAACAAAGGATATCATTGGAGTTCCTGATTATAACACCTCATAACATTTTACAAGCCTTGTGTTACATTTTCCAAGAAAAATGTCAAATGAAGTGGTTTTTAATTCAAATTGGAAAAAAATAAAGTTTTGAAATACAACAAATTGCTTTATGACATGCTGACAGTTGTTACTATCTTCATTATAAAGATATTGTGGTTTTGGGAATTTTAGTGATAAAACTGAAAAATTTTAGTACTGTAATTTTTCCTCAGGGAAAACTTTAACCTATAATTGATAGATAATTTAGACAAACATTTAACTCACTAAAATGTCAATTTGAGGAGAAAATAAAATCCAAAAATTTAATATCTAATGAAAATAATTGTGTATAAATGTTATGGGGTATCATGTGATGAGTGATCTTGGACATCTAAATTACCTGGTGTAGGTGGATGATCATGCCTTACCTTGATATCTGACCCAGATAGTTATACAAGAAACAATAAAACTAGAACTGTCTCTTGAGAGCCAAATACCCCTCTGCCCACAAAATCTACAAGAGTTTAATGTTTTTCTATGACCTTGACCTTTCCAATATGACATTGATTCAAGGTCATGACACATCTTTGGACCATGAAGATTATGATTCATGTGACAGTCCTCCAAAGCAATTACAAGGTATTTCCCCAGACAGAATTTTACATGCAGGCACCAACAGACAGATGGACAGACAGACAGACAGACAGGCATGGTGATTTCTATATAACCCCCTCAAACTAGTTTATAGGGGGTGGTACAATTAACAAACATTTAATACACCAAAGTGTAAGGATAACAAAGCAATAATGGAATCTAACTTAGACAAGTTTTAAGTTTTATTTACGAATTTTCTGAAGAATGATAAAAGAATTGAATCAAAGAAACTATTGGTATATTGAAGAAAATCATTTTAAAGTCTTTATTTCGAATTAAAAAAAAAAGTTTTAAAAGTTTAAAAAACTGACAATTTATCTAGTGATATATACATGAGTAAGTATAAAGTCTGCTATAAATCCTGACATTCCTACACAGAATGATGCTATAGATACAATCCAATGTGTTTTATAATCAATATCATTTACCAGTATAGATAATCACCAGTCTACTACACTATTAGTAACCCATAATACTTGTGAAAAAAAGTTATAAAAATTAGGAACATTGTGGCATATATATACTAGCTCATTTTTCTTATGTTTCAGTTTTGAGTTTTCAGATTTCAGATTTTCAATTTTACCTACTATGCAGTACGTTTGATTTAATTTTCTATTGAAAAATCATTTGTGTGATCAAAAATAATTTTTCCTTTTCAGAAAAAATTTGATCTTATAATAAATATTTTTAGACAAACATTGATTATAGAATATCATGTGGTACACTGGTGAATGAAGCCACTTTAATGAAGTAAGTCAGAAAGTTCAATAATTGTCAGACAGTCTCGGTTTATATCACATGCTAGTTATTGTCTCTGTACTGCAAGGTTAATGTATTTTCCAAATAATGACATATACCACTTATACAGTTCAGGCCTGTCCAAACTTTAATACTGCTAACACATTAGTTCTGATTCAGAGGCTCATCTAGTAAGTTATATATTGACAGTTCACTGACAGCTGCTATCTATATTGACAGTTCACTGACAGCTGCTATCTATATTGACAGCTCACTGACAGCTGCTATCTATATTGACAGCTCACTGACAGCTGCTATCTATATTGACAGCTCACTGACAGCTGATATCTATATTGACAGTTCACTGACAGCTGCTATCTGTATTGACAGCTCACTGACAGATGCTATCTGTATTGACAGCTCACTGACAGATGCTATCTATATTGACAGCTCACTGACAGATGCTATCTGTATTGACAGCTCACTGACAGATGCTATCTATATTGACAGCTCACTGACAGATGCTATCTATATTGACAGCTCACTGACAGATGCTATCTATATTGACAGCTCACTGACAGATGCTATCTATATTGACAGCTCACTGACAGATGCTATCTATATTGACAGCTCATTGACAGATGCTATCTATATTGACAGCTCACTGACAGCTGCTATCTATATTGACAGCTCACTGACAGCTGCTATCTGTATTTCATCAGTTTTTCCTTTAATGGAGTTCTCTGCCACTCAGCAGCCACACCTTGGCCACTCAGCAGCCACACCTTGGCCACTCAGCAGCCACACCTTGGCCACTCAGCAGCCACACCTTGGCCACTTGGCAGTCTAGCTTTGACTCCTTTGTGTTAGCTCAGTATTAAACTTTTGACATGCCTGTACTGTACATGTATATAAACTGCTAATTAATGCCAGTGTAAATTAGGGTGGAAGTTAAAACAGCAACTTATAATAAACACATATTATAAGCCATTCAATATTCCAATAAACATGCTTATACATAAAGTTTATAGTTTTCCAGATAATTGTCTGCATCCTTCTGTCCCTCTTAAGTTATAATAAAATGTTCCAAAAAATATTGTAAATACCAAATTAAAGGCGTATAAAAACAGAAAAATAAAGTAAAGCCAAAACAGACCATGCCAGCATAATTATGCAAAACATAAAGACATGCTATCTTTTAAAATAAAGGAAATATTGACTACAATACTAACCTGCTTTTAGTAAATGGTCACAAATTTTTAAATGTGCATATTTTATGACCTTTGACCGATGTGCATCTAAATTTTGGTATGCAACAACACATCATCTCATGTTGGTTTACATTTGTTCCAAGTTTGATCAAAATCCATTCATAGACATGGAACATATTGATCAGACACTCTTTAGGGAGATATGGCTAGACACACAGATAAGGTGATTCCTACACACCCCTTTAACTTTGTCTGCAGGGGTATAAGTGAGATAGGAGTGGGTCCTCAAACCACACCTCTAGACATTAATTTAAGCCCCCACCCATGGTAGTAGTAAGTTCATAACCTTATTAGTATCAATATGTGCTTGTCGTGTCTGAGCTTATTAAGCTAATTCTGTCAGTAAACTACTTGTTGGCTAAGCCAAGTACATGTTTTCCAGGTAAAAGTGAAGTTTACATGTCACAAGTAGGGGCGGGGCAGTGGTGGCCAAGTCAAGTCTTCAGACTCAAAGGACTCTAACCACTTTGCCTATGGGTTCATCCCTTGCCAACCCCAAATAACAAATGGGTTTCCCTTGATCAATGTCGGACTCCATAGATTGGTTTGGGTCATTACCAGTATCATGGACTGAGTAGTCGGCAAAATTGCGGCCAAGTGTACAAACACTCTAAACGGTGTGATAAGTTCATACTAGTACAAAACAGATCATAACTACTTGTATAAAACTCACAAACGTGAGTTGAGATTAGTTCCTTGAGATTATCTAGTCAGGACTACCTGAGAGATTGCTGATGCAATGTAAAACAAAATTTAACCAACCAACCAACCAGCCTGCCACCAAGTATAACAGAATTATATATTTAATGTTAATGTGGTTTGTTAAGAATCATCTACATTTGACACAGGGATCCACATTATACAGCATCATCTAAAAACTACTGACACAGGGATCCACATTATACAGCATCATCTGAGAACTACTGACTTGCTGTTTAATTTATTTAGCAGTTATTATACAATGCTGAAGGGCACATTGTGTGTGAATTATGATGATAAGTATGAAAATTTAATGAAAACCATAAGATGTAGATTGTGTATATAATACTTTTTATTAAGCCTAAAAACACAAACAGTAAAGCACATAATTTATAATCATGTTATATAATAGTATAATAAGCCATATATACATGTATTAAGTATATATACTGTATAGTTGTTTAATTCTGCGGGGATAAAATTTCGCGGTTCAGATATTGGGAATTATTCACGGGTATAAAATTCCGTGGTGCAGTGGCTGGTATTAACAATTTTCTGTATGAAATATCTATGTCTAAGTTTAATGAATGCTACATAAAAGTATTCACTTGGTAATTAATTTCGCGATATTAAGTCAAACCGTGAATATAGCGAAATTAAATCCCCAGTGAATAAATAGAGGATCTTGCATGAGTGTTTATGTAATATTGAATTTATTCAACGAGTTTAATAAATTCAATATTGCATAAACACAAATGCAAGATTCTATTTATTATATAATCCCATAAAAACAAGTTTTTCGTAGATTTAAAAATTGTCTTCTCATTATAAGAAAACAGCTGATTGACTGAAACACAACAAATTCACGTAACTGTCTACATGCGCCAAAAGTGATCCTGCTGAAATAATAGTCTGTCCGCAGGATACAAAAACAAAACAAACATTTTTAATTTAAATACAATGTATCTTTTTGTTAGAAGAAAAGTACAAAAGTACCGGCTTAAATTAAAATCAACAAACAGTGTCAAATGAAACAAACTACGTCAATTGTTTGATGTCACTCTGTAATGACTTTTATGCTTTTATGACGTCATACTTATTCAATACGATTTTTATTGTATGACTGTATTACATTGATTATTGAGTAGATTATATAATAAAAGTAATTATACAGTATATCTGAAGTATACAAAAATGTAAATCTGATTATAGTCCATCATCTGGGTAGAATATTAGATTAATTTACAGGTGAAAAAATGCTTAATTACAGTAATTATAGTGAAATGGTTTATTTGTTTTAAAATTGAAATATAAACATCTACAAGCGATATCAGCAATGGAAAGAATACCTTAAATCATTGTCATTATACACATTATAACAAAGCTGTCTTAATTTCTATGTGTTGATCACATCAAACAAGTAATATTACATTAAATTCTGAAGAGTTCAGGGATGAATCTTTTATCCTTTGATTTGGGACCAAGCTCACTTCACAAAAGAACTTGTAACAGAAAGCTAAAATGTGCAAGGACCAAGACTTATTTTAGTAACCATGGGCTACTGGGATCCTGCTAATCTAAATCATGTGAACGCCAACACGTTTTAAGAGGAATGACCAGGTCCAGACACACAATCTAATTTGATTGTAGTACATGTATTTCAAAGGGCCATAACTCTACAGATTAAAAGACAAATAATACATTGTCTTATAGTATGGTCATCCCCAAAATTCATACAATAAAGCTGTGTAATAAAATTATATTACACACATGTGATATCACTCACATTTCCTTGGTTAGTGATGTCACAAGACTGTTGTAGCATATTATGATGTCATACTTTAGACGGTGTGGCTTGTAGTTTTGTAGCCATTTCAGCTGTTCTATTAGAGCCGAGAAAACACTTTTCACATTTGAAAAATGAAGTTTTTCTATATTATACATTAAAACATAACCTTTTGAAGTGGATTACATCCACAAGTTTCTATAAATTCAAAAAGCTGCATGAAAGTACAAAAAAATAACTTTAAAGAGTTCATAACTCTAGAAAACTAAACATTGAAATCAGAAATTGAATGGAATTGAATATTTCTACCATTACCTTTTATAAAATCACAAACAACTTTTTTATATAAACTTAAATGATGTACAACCAGACATTATCACTTCATGTATCTCTTTGCCAATATTTTTGGCAGGACAAAATTAAAATAAATTAATTAAGATTTATTTCAAAATTCATATTATGAAAAATGTGAAGAAAAATATGAATTAAGAAAATGTAAAAAAGGCAAGTGAATAACAATTTTGCAAATTGAGTAAAAATATAAAACAGAGAAGTTCTAAACACTAATGTACAAATTATAATACCAATATGGGCTGTAAGTTTTGTTTTTGATTTTGATTGTACCGGTAGGTTATGATAGCTGTACCTTCAATTTGACAATAAACTGTGTAAGGAAAAAATATTTATGATTGTCACAGTGACTCCTGTACCACAAATAAATCATTTCTTATTTCCCTTGGTACAGTTTTCTTAATTTTCTGAAATTTTCTTCTTTCGAAAGTGTTTAGAAGATCAAAATTGTGAAAGTTTCCTACCATTAACTTTTCTGCCCCCAACAACTATTTATGTAAAATACACTCGGTAATGGTCAAGATTGTGAGATGTCCACTTGGTACAATCCACGGGCATTTTTAAAATACTTTAATATGTTGATTTAAAATTAAAAACTGTTTTCTAAACTTTTTGCATCTTATTATTTAAATAATCTATAATTGGTTAAAACAAATTTACCCTCATATTGACACATGATAAAACTTACAGACCATATATATAACAATAAATCACTACGGTTACCAAAATAGTAGTTTTTCTTTAATTTTTCCAATTAATCATTATGTAAAGAAAACTGTAATTAATTACAATATAAAATGAAATAACAAACAAACAAACAAACAACTGATGATAAAAACCAACAAAACGGTCATCAATATACAACAATACTACCATACAAGTTACTTAGACTGTACCATCATCTATAACAACAAAAAAAAAACATTTCAAATATTGAAACTGTCAGTAAAACTGTCTTAATATAACCCACCCCACCCCCAACCACTTAGATTTTATCAAGACCATTGAGTAATTCACCTTAATTTGGTATGCAACACATTGTCTCATAATTTACATATGTGTAAGCTTGATTAAAATCCATCCAATGATATGGAAGGTATGGAGCGGACACAATAAAGCCTGCTATTATAACCACCTCTATATAAAGACCACTTGTCTATATAGCAATAACTACTATTAATATACCTCATATATATTAAAACCCATTTCATTGGATGTTTTCCTATCACATGACTCGTAACAAGTTAGATATTTCCCACAAAATTGCTGTCAGCGTGTGATAACCTCTCCAATCTCAACAAAGCCATGTGATAATACTATTAACACACAGTGATAACCCGATACAAGGGAGATAACTCACAAAACAGTGTATCATGGTTTCATAAACAATACCAATAGTGCACAGTCTATTATGCAGTTTGTCAGAGGCGGACTTGCAATTAAGTATGCATGAAACACAAATTGGGCCATCCAAGCTTCAGAGAAAATACTGGAATGTATTTGATTGAATGGAGAGTGAGGTAAACCTAGATTATTACTCCAAAGCTACTGCAGATATTTACGCTGATGCACTTAAAAGCATGGTAAAATGTGTAAACTGGCAACATTTATTTAAATTTAAAATTTAAATATTGTTTGTGTCATTTTACATGAGAAGCTTTGTTTCAGTGTAATAAAATAATAATTGCCCTCTATAGGTATGTGGACAGCCAGAATTGACACTGATGTCCCTGGGTGACAACCCTTCTGAAGGGTGACAATTCTGGATGTCCATATACCTAGAATATTATAACCCCTTTATAACCAGCATTTGTTTATACAGTAAAACCTGCTATAATTATAACCACCACCTCTCTATGAAAACCTCCTGTCCATTTACATTTTTTAAAGGTTTCTATGCTTCTTATTTTAACCATAAGCAACCTCTATATAAAGACCACTTGTCTATAAAATCAACTTTTATAAGGTCCAGATGATTGTCAGAGTTTAACACTGTGGCTGACACGTCTACATGTGGCCTGTCAGCCAATCTGCAGACCTGTCTACAACATATCAATATCAATTGTCACAGTTTAATGTCCACATGTGGCCTATCAGCCATTTTGCAGACCGGACATAAGTCCACTGAGTGGTCCTTATATACAGGTTTTACTTAGGGCTAGAATGATTCATCGAGAATATAATTCTTTCTCATATTTTTGCTGGGTAATGTTCATTGTTTACGGTTCAGAATTTTGGTTCAGTTTCAGTCTGATATGTCATTTAGTCTTGCCATTTTCTACTGTTACAAATTAATGTTCTGCAAATTTCATAAAAGTGTATGACCCTAGATATGACATTTTTTAAGCAGTAAAAGTTTAACTTTCAGAAATTATCATGTTTAAAGCAATATATTGTATCAAAAGTATTGAAAGTCATTTATCGTGATACATACCGTATTGTGAATGGGGTGTATCGTTCTAGCCCTAATTTACCCTATAATATTTCATAGAAATTGAGTAATAATGTCCTGCATATGTACAAACAAGCATACTACTATAATAGTATAAGATATAAAAACCAACATGCACCACAAGTAAAAAAAAAAATCCTCTCAACATTTACCACAACACAAATAAGGTAAACAACAGCTAGAAACAGTGATGATGTTGATGTTGAAAATGAAGATGATGATGATGATGATGAACCATGCGTTCATGCAGAAAAAAGATTGTCCAATAATACGCAGAGACATATCCATACAACAGACTTGACAATGTTTCTATCTACTGGACGATGTAGAGACTATATAATACACATCCCTATGTTCTGGTCGGTATATACTTATGGCATGCACCACCAATATCTGCAGAAGAAAAAATGAACCACTAGTGACCAGTATGATAAAAGATAATTCAGAAACGTATAAACATAAGAATGAATGAAAATCAAATAAAAAGAGAAAGAACATCTACAAAATAATAATATTCTGATATTTTGTCAGTAGTTCTTTCCTTTTTTAACAGAAAAAATATCCCAATGGAAATTGGCCTTCTCGTAATAAAGGAGATGACATTTTTATAATTGAAAGGCTTTCTCATAATAAAGAAGATGACATTTTTAAAATTGGGAAAATCCATATGGGACACTGTCTATGTTATAATACTGTCCTTTACATGTGACATTTCCATGGACATTTATACACTTTCATGATTTTTGGTTGCATTATCTGTAGAAATTCTAGAGAGATTAATGGTAGGCAAGATCATGGCAGTCATATTTGTGGTGACCATGGTGATTTGATACAGTGATACAGTCATACAGCCATGAAGTTGTTAAACTGATGCCTATAATAAATTAGTGGCTTCCATATGTACTCTGTCAAAATGCGGATATGATCTATACATGCTGAAAGAAAGTAACTACACATGCACCAGAAGCTAAAAATGTCATTTGACTAAAGTCACAAATGGAGTTATATTTAATAAATACGCAGTCAAACTTGCCTTAAAGACCAGTAAAATTTTATCCCAACGGTTCTTTATTTATGTAATTTAAACCTCTGTATGAGGGTCACCTGCCCATAAAGGTTTACTTTTATTGGCTATCTTGGGTGACCTTTATTGACAAGTTTGACTGTAAATAGTTCTACTTTGCTGGACTTTATCGTTACAGAATAAACATTCTGATACCCGTTTCATGCATGAAACTGCAAGTTATGATATGTTGTCAAACCTGTTTATAAAGGTTACCCAAAGGAACCAGTGGCCTTTCTGGGCAATTGGTCTTTATATACATGTTCAAATAATATGAATAAAGAACAATTTACTGGCCTTTATAAGAAGGTGGTCCTTATATGGAGGTCACCTTCCAAGGCAGGTTGAACTGTACACAGTACATATATAAGCAGGTGGTCCTTATATGGAGGTCACCTTCCAAGGCAGGTTGAACTGTACACAGTACATATATAAGCAGGTGGTCCTTATATGGAGGTGACCTTTAAAGGCAGGTTGGACTGTACACAGTACATATATAAGCAGGTGGTCCTTATATGGAGGTGACCTTTAAAGGCAGGTTGGACTGTACACAGTACATATATAAGCAGGTGTCCTTATATGGAGGTGACATTTAAAGGCAGGTTGGACTGTACAGTACATATGTAAGCAGGTGGTCCTTATATGGAGGTCACCTTTCAAAGCAGGTTGGACTGTACACAGTACATGTATAAGCAGGTGGTCCTTATATGGAGGTGACCTTTAAAGGCAGGTTGGACTGTACAGTACATATATAAGCAGGTGGTCCTTATATGGAGGTGACATTTAAAGGCAGGTTGGACTGTACACAGTACATGTATAAGCAGGTGGTCCTTATATGGAGGTGACCTTTAAAGGCAGGTTGGACTGTACACAGTACATATATAAGCAGGTGGTCCTTATATGGAGGTGACATTTAAAGGCAGGTTGGACTGTACACAGTACATGTATAAGCAGGTGGTCCTTATATGGAGGTGACCTTTAAAGGCAGGTTGGACTGTACAGTACATATATAAGCAGGTGGTCCTTATATGGAGGTCACCTTTCAAAGCAGGTTGGACTGTACACAGTACATGTATAAGCAGGTGGTCCTTATATGGAGGTGACCTTTAAAGGCAGGCTGGACTGTACACAGTACATATATAAGCGTCCCTGTGTTCATTTAGTTCATTATCTAGTCATATGTTGTAATACAGGTATTGTAATTAAAACCATAAATAGTCACAAAGAATGGATTTAAATACCTGAATGTAGTTAAAACTTGACTTATTGTATTACAGGTACATTGTAGTAATCAAAGAATTTTAAAGTTATGACAAAATACACTATATCCATGTATATATAGTACAGACTGCAGCCATAGATGACAACCTTATACAAATCTGCATGGCAAATTGCATTCATAGCATTGAAATACTGAAATTTTTACTGTATTGTAAATAATATAAAACTTGGTGTGATTTAAATAATAAAAATACTGTTTTATTCTTATAAGTTTGTTTTTTAAATTTGATAACCTTGACATACACTATAAAGTTATTGATTATTTTAAATTGATTTCAATGCAGGACTGAGTCACAGAGTCACATAACAAACATGTTGTATATAATAACCAATATCAGACACTTAAAATATTTAAATGTTTGTCTCGGGTATTCGTACATAACAGTACAGGTGCACTATTTATTGCTGATCTTGGATACTAGCATGTAACATAACATTACAAGTATGTATATCAGATACTGCAGCACACATCGTATGGTTTAGGTACAAGTGTATACCATTTAATGTTTGTCTCAGGTATTAGTACATACTGGTACATGTATGATCTTCCCATTAATTTGAAAATCTTAATTTTTCCAGGTCACAGTTTACCAGGAACATAATTGACCTGTTTCTTTTTATCATTCCAAGAAATGAATCATTTCTGGGTGGATAAATTTCTTGGTAAAATAAAACAAAAGTCAATTTATCAGTTTCTTGGTAAAATAAAACAAAAGTCAATTTATCAGTTTCTTGGTAAAATAAAACAAAAGTCAATTTATCAGTTTCTTGGTAAAATAAAATGAAAGATTGATATGACTGAAATAAAACAACTCAGGACTGATATATATATATATATATATATATATAGTCAGACCTAGTAGATGTAATTCTATAATTTTGTCAGTCAGATTTTTTAGTTATAAAAGATGTTTGGGGTTATATTGAGGTCTACTGATATAGAAAAAAAAATAGATTTAAGGACTACAAAATACAGAGAATGAAAGGACATTATTATAAGGTTTTACTGAGGCAATAATCATGTCAGCAAGTTATTGAGGGGTACACTATATGGGGTTTTACTGAGGCAATAATCATGTCAGCAAGTTATTGAGGGGTACACTATATGGGGTTTTACTGAGGCAGTAATCATGTCAGCAAGTTATTGAGGGGCACACTATATGGGGTTTTACTGAGGCAGTAATCATGTCAGCAAGTTATTGAGGGGTACACTATATGGGGTTTTACTGAGGCAATAATCATGTCAGCAAGTTATTGAGGGGTACACTATATGGGGTTTTACTGAGGCAGTAATCATGTCAGCAAGTTATTGAGGGGCACACTATATGGGGTTTTACTGAGGCAATAATCATGTCAGCAAGTTATTGAGGGGCACACTATATGGGGTTTTACTGAGGCAATAATCATGTCAGCAAGTTATTGAGGGGTACACTATATGGGGTTTTACTGAGGCAATAATCATGTCAGCAAGTTATTGAGGGGTACACTATATGGGGTTTTACTGAGGCAATAATCATGTCAGCAAGTTATTGAGGGGTACACTATATGGGGTTTTACTGAGGCAATAATCATGTCAGCAAGTTATTGAGGGGTACACTATATGGGGTTTTACTGAGGCAATAATCATGTCAGCAAGTTATTGAGGGGTACACTATATGGGGTTTTACTGAGGCAATAATCATGTCAGCAAGTTATTGAGGGGCACACTATATGGGGTTTTACTGAGGCAATAATCATGTCAGCAAGTTATTGAGGGGTACACTATATGGGGTTTTACTGAGGCAATAATCATGTCAGCAAGTTATTGAGGGGTACACTATATGGGGTTTTACTGAGGCAATAATCATGTCAGCAAGTTATTGAGGGGTACACTATATGGGGTTTTACTGAGGCAGTAATCATGTCAGCAAGTTATTGAGGGGCACACTATATGGGGTTTTACTGAGGCAATAATCATGTCAGCAAGTTATTGAGGGGTACACTATATGGGGTTTTACTGAGGCAATAATCATGTCAGCAAGTTATTGAGGGGTACACTATATGGGGTTTTACTGAGGCAATAATCATGTCAGCAAGTTATTGAGGGGTACACTATATGGGTTTTACTGAGGCAATAATCATGTCAGCAAGTTATTGAGGGGTACACTATATGGGGTTTTACTGAGGCAGTAATCATGTCAGCAAGTTATTGAGGGGCACACTATATGGGGTTTTACTGAGGCAATAATCATGTCAGCAAGTTATTGAGGGGCACACTATATGGGGTTTTACTGAGGCAATAATCATGTCAGCAAGTTATTGAGGGGTACACTATATGGGGTTTTACTGAGGCAATAATCATGTCAGCAAGTTATTGAGGGGTACACTATATGGGGTTTTACTGAGGCAATAATCATGTCAGCAAGTTATTGAGGGGTACACTATATGGGGTTTTACTGAGGCAATAATCATGTCAGCAAGTTATTGAGGGGTACACTATATGGGGTTTTACTGAGGCAATAATCATGTCAGCAAGTTATTGAGGGGTACACTATATGGGGTTTTACTGAGGCAATAATCATGTCAGCAAGTTATTGAGGGGTACACTATATGGGGTTTTACTGAGGCAATAATCATGTCAGCAAGTTATTGAGGGGTACACTATATGGGGTTTTACTGAGGCAATAATCATGTCAGCAAGTTATTGAGGGGTACACTATATGGGGTTTTACTGAGGCAATAATCATGTCAGCAAGTTATTGAGGGGTACACTATATGGGGTTTTACTGAGGCAATAATCATGTCAGCAAGTTATTGAGGGGTACACTATATGGGGTTTTACTGAGGCAATAATCATGTCAGCAAGTTATTGAGGGGTACACTATATGGGGTTTTACTGAGGCAATAATCATGTCAGCAAGTTATTGAGGGGTACACTATATGGGGTTTTACTGAGGCAATAATCATGTCAGCAAGTTATTGAGGGGTACACTATATGGGGTTTTACTGAGGCAATAATCATGTCAGCAAGTTATTGAGGGGTACACTATATGGGGTTTTACTGAGGCAATAATCATGTCAGCAAGTTATTGAGGGGTACACTATATGGGGTTTTACTGAGGCAATAATCATGTCAGCAAGTTATTGAGGGGTACACTATATGGGGTTTTACTGAGGCAATAATCATGTCAGCAAGTTATTGAGGGGTACACTATATGGGGTTTTACTGAGGCAATAATCATGTCAGCAAGTTATTGAGGGGTACACTATATGGGGTTTTACTGAGGCAATAATCATGTCAGCAAGTTATTGAGGGGTACACTATATGGGGTTTTACTGAGGCAATAATCATGTCAGCAAGTTATTGAGGGGCACACTATATGGGGTTTTACTGAGGCAATAATCATGTCAGCAAGTTATTGAGGGGTAAACTATATGGGGTTTTACTGAGGCAATAATCATGTCAGCAAGTTATTGAGGGGCACACTATATGGGGTTTTACTGAGGCAATAATCATGTCAGCAAGTTATTGAGGGGCACACTATATGGGGTTTTACTGAGGCAATAATCATGTCAGCAAGTTATTGAGGGGTACACTATATGGGGTTTTACTGAGGCAGTAATCATGTCAGCAAGTTATTGAGGGTACACTATATGGGGTTTTACTGAGGCAGTAATCATGTCTGCAAGTTTTTGAGGGGCACACTATATGGGGTTTTACTGAGGCAATAATCATGTCAGCAAGTTATTGAGGGGTACACTATATGGGGTTTTACTGAGGCAGTAATCATGTCAGCAAGTTATTGAGGGGTACACTATATGGGGTTTTACTGAGGCAGTAATCATGTCAGCAAGTTATTGAGGGGTACACTATATGGGGTTTTACTGAGGCAGTAATCATGTCTGCAAGTTATTGAGGGGTAAACTATATGGGGTTTTACTGAGGCAATAATCATGTCAGCAAGTTTTTGAGGGGCACACTATATGGGGTTTTACTGAGGCAATAATCATGTCAGCAAGTTATTGAGGGGTACACTATATGGGGTTTTACTGAGGCAGTAATCATGTCTGCAAGTTATTGAGGGGTAAACTATATGGGGTTTTACTGAGGCAATAATCATGTCAGCAAGTTTTTGAGGGGCACACTATATGGGGTTTTACTGAGGCAATAATCATGTCAGCAAGTTATTGAGGGGCACACTATATCGGGTTTTACTGAGGCAGTAATCATGTCAGCAAGTTATTGAGGGGTACACTATATCGGGTTTTACTGAGGCAATAATCATGTCAGCAAGTTATTGAGGGGCACACTATATGGGGTTTTACTGAGGCAATAATCATGTCAGCAAGTTATTGAGGGGTACACTATATGGGGTTTTACTGAGGCAATAATCATGTCAGCAAGTTATTGAGGGGTACACTATATCGGGTTTCACTATACTGTGTTGATAAATATTTTGTGAAAGTTATCGAGGGGCATCACAACAAGGTTTTACTGTGGCAATATGTGAGGTGGTGGTGTTATCGAGGGGCATTATAACAAGGTTTTACTGTGGCAATATGTGTGGTGGTGGTGTTATCGAGGGGCATTATAACAAGGTTTTACTGTGGCAATATGTGATGGTGGTGGTGTTATCGAGGGGCATTATAACAAGGTTTTACTGTGGCAATATGTGATGTGGTGGTGTTATCGAGGGCATTATAGCAAGGTTTTACTGTGGCAATATGTGTGGTGGTGGCGTTATCGAGGGGCATTATAACAAGGTTTTACTGTGGCAATATGTGAGGTGGTGGTGTTATTGAGGGCATTATAACAAGGTTTTACTGTGGCAATATGTGAGGCGGTGGTGTTATCGAGGGGCATTATAACAAGGTTTTACTGTGGCAATATGTGAGGTGAGGTGTTATCGAGGTCATTATAGCAAGGTTTTACTGTGGCAATATGTGTGGTGGTGGTGTTATCGAGGGCATTATAACAAGGTTTTACTGTGGCAATATGTGAGGTGGTGGTGTTATCTAGGGGCATTATAACAAGGTTTTACTGTGGCAATATGTGAGGCGGTGGTGTTATCGAGGGGCATTATAACAAGGTTTTACTGTGGCAATATGTGAGGTGGTGGTGTTATCGAGGGGCATTATAACAAGGTTTTACTGTGGCAATATGTGAGGTGGTGGTGTTATCTAGGGGCATTATAACAAGGTTTTACTGTGGCAATATGTGAGGCGGTGGTGTTATCGAGGGGCATTATAACAAGGTTTTACTGTGGCCATATGTGAGGCGGTGGTGTTATCGAGGGCATTATAGCAAGGTTTTACTGTGGCAATATGTGATGTGGTGGTGTTATCGAGGGCATTAAAGCAAGGTTTTACTGTGGCAATATGTGAGGTGGTGGTGTTATCGAGGGCATTATAGCAAGGTTTTACTGTGGCAATATGTGATGTGGTGGTGTTATCGAGGGCATTATAGCAAGGTTTTACTGTGGCAATATGTGATGTGGTGGTGTTATCGAGGGCATTATAGCAAGGTTTTACTGTGGCAATATGTGAGGCGGTGGTGTTATCGAGGGGCATTATAGCAAGGTTTTACTGTGGCAATATGTGATGTGGTGGTAGTATTTCAAGGATACTAGGGCAATATATGGGGGTTTGGTTATTGAGGGCATTATAGCAAGGTTTTACTGTGGCATATGTGTGGGGGTGTTATTGAGGGCATTATAGCAAGGTTTTACTGTGGCAATATGTGAGGTGGTGGTGTTATCGAGGGGCATTATAGCAAGGTTTTACTGTGGCAATATGTGAGGTGGTGTTGGTTATCGAGGGCATTATAGCAAGGTTTTACTGTGGCCATATGTGAGGTGGTGGTGTTATCGAGGGGCATTATAGCAAGGTTTTACTGTGGCAATATGTGAGGTGGTGGTGTTATCGAGGGCATTATAGCAAGGTTTTACTGTGGCCATATGTGAGGTGGTGGTGTTATCGAGGGGCATTATAGCAAGGTTTTACTGTGGCAATATGTGAGGTGGTGGTGTTATCGAGGGCATTATAGCAAGGTTTTACTGTGGCAATATGTGAGGTGGTGGTGTTATCGAGGGCATTATAACAAGGTTTTACTGTGGCAATATGTGAGGTGGTGGTGTTATCAAGGGGCATTATAGCAGGGTTTTACTGTGGCAATATGTGAGGTGGTGGTGTTATCGAGGGCATTATAGCAAGGTTTTACTGTGGCAATATGTGTGGTGGTGGTGTTATCGAGGGCATTATAACAAGGTTTTACTGTGGCAATATCTGAGGCGGTGGTGTTATCGAGGGGCATTATAACAAGGTTTTACTGTGGCAATATCTGAGGTGGTGGTGTTATCGAGGGACATTATAACAAGGTTTTACTGTAGTTTAACAAATTCACTTTAATTACCAGTCACACTTTTACTGCATGTGTACAAAGTATATACTGTCAACATATTTAATTTTGTGTGTATTTATTTTCGTGGTAAAGGAAATTTAGACATATCCGCGTAGTAAATTTTCACATTTTTGAAATATGTACTATTATAAAACAATTAACATTATATAATTTTCATTAATTTTCGCGCAAAACAAACGACTGTGAAATAAGCGAAAATTAGTACACTGTAAAACCAATATGTTTACAGTATACAAAGGTACTTATAGCTATTGTTAATATCATTAGTTCAAAATTTTTTTTGTTTTTTTCAACCAAATTTTAGAGCATATATACAATGCAATTAAAGCTTGACTCATCCAAGCAATAAATAATTCTTTATAGCGTTTTATACAGTTCAGGGCTGACAACATTGGCAAGATACAAGTTACATTGCACAGAAAGTTTTAACAATTACACATGTAGCTGTATTATATACAAATATGAGTACTGTAGTTAACACCTAAGACAAACAACAGATGGTCTTGAATATCAATTCAATTACTATATCAATTGACTATGTGAAATACTGTTTTCTATAAGAACTAGAGAGACAATCCATATTACATGTAGTTTTCTGTATAGTAGAGGTATAACACACACACACAGAAGAACAGAACTGACTGATGACAAAATATCCTTACATACTTAAACCAGTATAATAAATGGTCAGTTCCAATTTCATTGACACTTCTAACAACATTAAAAACAAATTGCCACCTCTATAATATAACCTTTGTCAATGCAATAAAATAAACCTTACATGAAAAGAAGCCTTAAGGCTTAAATAATATCTAAATCAAATGAATGTGATAGTGATTTTGTTATTTTTTAAAGATTACCTTCTGTCTTCAAGATTAGCAAAACTGAAGCTTCAAAATATTGCAAACTGTTGGAAACAGCATTATAACATGCTTGTGATAAATAAGATACACATTGTGACAATATCTGGAATTTTGTGGTTATAAATGAGAACTAGGTTTGATTTACTAGTGTATCACTCTTACTTTGTGAATTATTAGTAGCCAAATTGGGAAATTAGTTATTTTTCCTAGTAAAAACTACCTGTATCTGATAGTCATTTAAGTTAAACAAAATCACTGCCTCATTACCATTAAATCTATACAAATTTGACCCTGTAGTTTTAGAGAAAATAATTAAAATGTAAAAAAAAAATTGACATATAAACATGACAATGCATGACAAACGAGGGACAGTACACCATCACAATACCTCATCTGGACCTTCAGCTCGGGTGAGCTAAAATTGGTAATTAAGTCAAAATATACTTAATATTAGTTAAAATGTAAATACTTAAACAATGTTTATGTAAATGTTTGGATAAATATATACAAGAAAGCTTACTAGTGGAATACAATTTGTACAAATGCAAAGGGGCGGAGAAGTGAATATGATACATCAGGAAAATATGATAAATACATGAATTAAATTAAATAATCATTGTGTAATTTTGTTTTCAAAGTGAGAAGATTTACTCAGCTTACAGTAAACAAATCCAAGCACCTGGAGTGATCTTGAAGGAATTCACAGATGGAAATAAAAGGTGCTCCTAACAATGGAGGGATTTACAAAACTGACCTACACATTATTCAAATAGGCTAAAATTCACTAGATGAAGTTAAAATGCACATGATGACTTTCCACTCGTTATAATCATAAAAATCACATCTATTTCTATCATATCTATATCACAAATTACCAAGGTAATAAATCACTTTCTCATATTCTGATGCTGTCATGACTACCATCGTTGTCATAACAACAACATATCAGTAACAGACTTCCATAACAATAATTCATTCCAATTAATTAGCAGAGATATCATATTTCAGTATTTACAATTGGTTTTTGTATCTTTAGATTCATGCCATTTACAATATTTATATCACAAAACATCAGATGGTTAGACAAATAGTTTCTGGAATAAATTCAGGATTTCAAAGATATATATATATATATATATATGACATGGCTCAAAGTGACTTGCTTAATCTAGGCACCAGTATGGTTACTTATCAAACATTTTTGGGTGATGAAACTACAAAAAAATTTCCTGGAAAGTCTGTGGAACAACATGCAAGCATGTGACAAATGAATTACTTATTGGTCATTAAAACACTACTTTTAAAGAGTAGTACACTACAAGCTCTAACTAATCAAAGTCAAATTTTGATGATGGAAATTTTGGTAACAAAATTGGCAACTTTTACCCCCCAAAAATGGTCACAAAATCAAATGTTTTGTTGCCATGGTGCCTATTTTAGTCACAACTTTGAGCCTTGTTTGATGTACGTTTAGGTTCAAATATCAGTGATATAGCGGCATCATAATTATATGATATTATAATATAGTTATAATTATGTAACATTTATATAATGATTAACAAATACATTTTATATGAACATTAATTAAAATTAACATAAAATTTTTTAGTGTTAAACATCTTATATCAATAAGAATATAATACTTTATCATTATTATTATACTAAAACATTTCACTAAAAGCCAAGGACCCCAAAATACTTCATAAAAACAAATAACAATAAAGACACTAAAATTGAACAAAGAGCCTGCGAATCTTCAGGAAAAATAACAGAAAAAAATAAGAATAAGCCGAGGACCCTAATGAGTTCAGAAAATAATGAACAAAGGCATGCCAAGGACCCACAGAACGTCTGGAAAAATAACAAAGACAGGCCAAGGACCTACGGAACATCTGTAAAAATAACAAAGACAGGCCAAGAACCAACGATACTAAAAGCAACATATAGGAGATTTAATGCATAACAACAAAAGCCAATAGACATATTTATAGACATATAAAATGTAATCTTTAGCATAACCAACGACCACATGCAAGAAGGCATACAATATAATATAACAGACTTAATGAATTGAGCTAGCTAGGGATAGGTGTATTGTTAATGATAAAATATTTCAATTAAACTCTTTATAACAATATAGTCCAAGAGATCATGGAGATTATGAAGAATCTAAAATCTGAAACTTTTATTTTTTCCAAAAATAAAAATTTGCACAATTTTTTCTATAAAAGATGTTTCTGATTGAAAAATCCAACACAAGTTGATGCATAAAAAATTGGTTTTCAATAACTACAGACATTTTCCTATAAGAATTAACCTTCAGACCTTTTGGTCTCGTTCACCTGGATTTTTAATACGTGATCTCTTAGACAAATATACAAAGCTGTCAATCTGGATACTTTTTCTGTATATATGGAATTAAGTAATTACTAGATTAGAGAGTAAAGTCATCAATGTTTCTGTAACAAAGTGCTTTTCCAAGACAAGGCTGTTAGCCCTGCGCTTTTATGCCTAACCTGTAGGCACACATGTGCTCTGACCAGGGACTTTATGGATCAAGGTTTCCAATCTTTAGATAACCTCCTGACCAAGGCTATAATTAATCAATATCTGCCTGTATTATTCATTTGTAAATTTCTTCTAGCCTCTGTAATTTACTGGCTAATATCAAAATATTAATGCTCCTTTCTTATAATACAAAACTAGATTCATATATTTTTACTGTGATGATAAGCAAGTTGGTAGATACTGTAAGACATTACAACAAGGTTTTACATATCTATGACCAGGGAACCATTTTAGAGAAATGCAATATGGCAATATTTTTTAATTTAAGACAAAAATTGCATAAATTGTATTTCATTCTGTATGTTAAATAATTAGGCGTAATCAAAAATATATTTCATATGAATCAAAGTACTGAAGCGCTGAGAGATAGGACAGACGACTCAACACCTGAGGTAGGATAAGAGCTAGCTAGCGACGGATATTGTATAGTTTTTGTAATATATGAATAATTTGCATGCTAAGGAGATCAAGATATTCCAATTATCCCGCAGTAGTATGAAGTAATAAAGGTATAAATGCTACAATCATACACACGACCGACAGAGTCATACAAATGACCGACCAAGGCCTAGACTGTTACTGTTATGATTTTTCTGAAAAATTAAAAGTCAAAACATTACTTATAAAGATGCTGATCTCTAATGTACATTAAAACATACTAACTGACCATCTGTAACACTTCAGTCAAAGACCATACTAAATGACCATTTAATCAAATTAAATTACTTTACAATTTTTGTTTCTTTTTTAATAATTTCTGATTAGTCACCACATGGGGCTGATATAAGACTTAAAGCAATGACACAAAAGCTATATTGGAGCTGTTTATCTAATTTGTCATTATCAATATGTCTTTGATGTCTTAAATATAGTAAATATGGTTTGGTATATACACTTACTATATATAAATATAATACATGTATATAATTCATAACTTTGTTTATTTTTCAAGTAAACATTCCTGACTACGGGTATAAGCAGAAAATGTAATTTTATATATATATATACTGTAAATCAGGAATTTAATGCGTCATGAAATTAATGCGAATTGCTGATTTTGCTGTAAAATGCGTATTTAAATTAATGCGATTTTTTTTAAATTCCAAAAATTACTTTCGCCATTTTTTATCTTGAAAAAATAACAAAAAATGTTGAATTATTGCCTTATGACTTGTTTATTATTCCATAAACATGTAATAATCATACACTTCGGCACCACAAAGAAATTCGTTTGGTGCATAAGAAGAATGTCCCGTTTCACTGTAAATCATTGTGTTTTAAACATGGCAATGTGAAAGTTTGTGACGAAAAAAGTCTTACTTATATCGCTAAATTTTCGACAATTTATGAAGAGATTAATAATACTTTATACCAGAACTAGAGAATTATCGTCATGAGTTCTAATAAATGATCCACGATTACAACTTCCGGTTCAAGGGAGATAAATCATTTTACATTGAACTTTTGGAAATCAGAAAATTAATGCGACAAGAAATTAATGCAATGAAACGGGCCTCGCATTTTTCGCATTAATTTCTTGCTCGCATTAATTTCTTGATTTACAGTAAACATGTGTGTGATATCATTGATCAATTCAGAGACAACAAGCACATCACAATGGTTTGATACAAAAGTGGTATCCTCAGTCAAATCTTGCATTTACTTCCATATAGACACATTAGCATACTGCTACAGATCAAGAACAAGAATTACTAGATGTGATATCTCTATTACAAGATAGCATGCTGAACTCAATACAACTCCATAATGATTGTGACACAATGGTGAAAGCATACACAGACAGTATATATTGCCTTGGTAATGAAAAACTTAATAGAAACAAAATGATGTATGTATAATATTAACAAAGATCCAATGATTAAAATATATATGGTATAACAAGCAAAATAACATGATCTACCAACTATATGGCACAACATCAAGAACATAAATCAAGGTCCATTGGCAATATGGCACAACAAGCAAACAAACAAGGTCCATTGAAAATATGGCACAACAGGCAAATACTGTAACACGATCCATCAACAACATGGCACAACACAAACAAACATTCAATTTTTGATAAAATCACTTTGTAAGACCTCACCTAAGTACCTATAGTACACTGAGAACATTTCACCCCTCCCATGGACCAGGATTCGCTGTCAACATTCTGTTTATGAAGTCTTACAGGTGCAGATTCAAGAGGGGTGTACACCCAAAAATTGTCTAAATTTATATACCCTGATATTTCTTTTGGTATTAAAGACAGCAATTTTCTTAAATTAAGTTCACCAAAATTAGAATTTTTCGAATCCAAACAGAGATTGGAGACCATGCTTAGGCTTGAGGACTGAACACGAGACCATGACTAAGCCTCACCTCCTGACAGGGGATCATGACCAGGCCTGAGGACCTGATGAGATCCAACTACTAGACCTGATGACACACAGAGAATCATGACCAGGCCTGAGGACCAAAAGGGGGGGGGGGAGCATGATCACTTATAAGGACCATTATAATATTTCAATTTCAATTTCATTTCAATCATACACTGTTTTTGTGCAGGTCCTCCCTAAATCTACACCTGTTACTATCTGTGTTATTATTTATATTAAAGGATCAATTCTTAAACCTTCATTTTATGATATGTTAAGCTTTAGTAGCCTTACATCAAAGTCTGCCTTAATTACTAATCAAAGCACTGAGAGTACTGAACGTAGGAAAGTCATGACGGTGATGGTGGGGCTTAATTACTTAAAATTTCCAGAGTAGATTTGAAGTATAAATTTGTACTGACAATAACAGGTCATAGACTCCTCATAAAAAAGTTGTTTTAATTTTATCTACGCATTTCTGTTTTTTTTTTTTTTGTAATGTTTCTTGAATGTATTTTTTTTTATTTTTAGAAAAAATTCAGAATTTTCAGATAAAAATCAAAATACAGAAATCAGTGTCCAGAAAAATTCAGACACTAAAGTTAAGTGTAAGAATAATTCACAATGAATTCAAATATTCTCAGAAATTTTCATAAAAAATTCATGATTTTCTTTCATTAGGGTTAAGATTCTTTTTCACAACCACACACACAAGTGTTCTCAAATCAAATTTGTAACCACACACATGTACGTTTCTTTAAAATTTGTAATACATCAGTACAAAACAACTTGATCTTGACCTTAATATGATGTGTGACCCCTAATAACTAGCACTTTATATATAATTATCAATAAAAGAGGGCTATCAAATCTTCAAAACAAAGTAAACAGAAATTTTTGTATATAAGAGAGTGTTGGTGCCCCAATGAAGGAGGGGGTCAAACTGAATATGCTAAATGAGTATTGGTGCCCCTCTTTTCAGCAGGTGCCCCCTCCTTCCCCCCTCCTCCCACTCTCAGTGAAGAATGAATGGTGAGAAAAGGAAGAGACTGGGTATAGCATGCTATTAGAATGTCATCATAAAATGGAAGTTTAGAATTGTCTCTTTTATAAACTGTTTAAGCATTTTGAGTTGATTTCAGAGTTTCCTTTTCTCCATTGGTCTTTGTTTCCGATTGTTGTCCATCTCCGTCCAAGTTGTTATCTACAGAAAGTAACCAAATTAACTAATACCAGTATCTAGTCTGACAATATATGCGAGTTCACAAGTGTACCCTGGCAAGGTTACAGGGCTCACAAGTGTACCTTAACACTGTAACAGGGTTCACAAGTGTACCTCAACACTGTAACAGGGTTCACAAGTGTACCTTAACACTGTAACAGGGTTCACAAGTGTACCTCAACACTGTGACAGGGTTCACAAGTGTACCTTAACACTGTAACAGGGTTCACAAATGTACCTCAACACTGTTACAGGGTTCACAAGTGTACCTTAACACTGTAACAGGGTTCACAAGTGTACCTCAACACTGTAACAGGGTTCTCAAGTGTACCTCAACACTGTAACAGGGTTCACAAGTGTACCTCAACACTGTAACAGGGGTGACAAATACACCTTAACACTGTAACAGGGTTCACAAATGTACCTCGACACTGTTACAGGGTTCACAAGTGTACCTTAACACTGTAACAGGGTTCACAAGTATACCTAACACTGTAACAGGGTTCACAAGTGTACCTTAACACTGTAACAGGGTTCACAAGTGTACCACAACACTGTAACAGGGTTCACAAGTGTACCTTAATACTGTAACAGGGTTCACAAGTACACAACACTGTAACAGGGTTCACAAGTGTACCTTAACACTGTAACAGGGTTCACAAGTGAACCTTAACACTGTAACAGGGTTCACAAGTGCACAACACTGTAACAGGGTTCACAAGTGTACCTCAACACTGTAACAGGGTTCACAAGTGTACAACACTGTAACAGGGTTCACAAGGTACAACACTGTAACAGGGTTCACAAGTGTACCTTAACACTGTAACAGGGTTCACAAGTGTACTTTAACACTGTAACAGGGTTCACAAGTGTACCTTAACACTGTAACAGGGTTAACAAGTGTACGTCAACACTAACAGGGTTGACAAGTGTACCTTAACACTGTAACAGGGTTCACAAGTGCACAACACTGTAACAGGGTTCACAAGTGTACCTTAACACTGTAACAGGGTTCACAAGTGTACAACACTGTAACAGGGTTCACAAGTGTACCTCAACACTGTAACAGGGTTCACAAGTGTACCTTAACACTGTAACAGGGTTCACAAGTGTACCTCAACACTGTAACAGGGGTCACAAATGTACCTTAACACTGTAACAGGGTTCACAAGTGTACCTCAACACTGTAACAGGGTTCACAAGTGTACCTCAACACTGTAACAGGGTTCACAAGTGTACCTCAACACTGTAACAGGGGTCACAAATGTACCTTAACACTGTAACAGGGTTCACAAGTGTACCTTAACACTGTAACAGGGTTCACAAGTGTACCTCAACACTGTTACAGGGTTCACAAGTGTACCTTAACACTGTAACAGGGTTCACAAGTGTACCTTAATACTGTAACAGGGTTCACAAGTGTACCTTAACACTGTAACAGGGTTCACAAGTGTACCTTAACACTGTAACAAGGTTCACAAGTGTACCACAACACTGTAACAGGGTTCACAAGTGTATCTTAACACTGTAACAGGGTTCACAAGTGTACCTTAACACTGTAACAGGATTCACAAGTGCACAACACTGTAACAGGGTTCACAAATGTACAACACTGTAACAGGATTCACAAGTGCACAACACTGGAACAGGGTTCACAAGTGTACAACACTGTAACAGGATTCACAAGTGCACAACACTGTAACAGGGTTCACAAGTGTACAACACTGTAACAGGGTTCACAAGTGTACCTTAACACTGTAACAGGGTTCACAAGTGCACAACACTGTAACAGGGTTCACAAGGTACAACACTGTAACAGGGTTCACAAGTGTACCTTAACACTGTAACAGGGTTCACAAGTGTACTTTAACACTGTAACAGGGTTCACAAGTGTACCTTAACACTGTAACAGGGTTAACAAGTGTACGTCAACACTAACAGGGTTGACAAGTGTACCTTAACACTGTAACAGGGTTCACAAGTGTACAACACTGTAACAGGGTTCACAAGTGTACAACACTGTAACAGGGTTCACAAGTGTACCTCAACACTGTAACAGGGTTCACAAGTGTACCTCAACACCGTAACAGGATTCACAAGTGCACAACACTGTAACAGGGATTACAAGTGCACAACACTGTAACAGGGTTCACAAGTGCACAACACTGTAACAGGGTTCACAAGTGTACCTTAACACTGTAACAGGGTTCACAAGTGTACAACACTGTAACAGGGTTCACAAGTGTACCTCAACACTGTAACAGGGTTCACAAGTGTACCTTAACACTGTAACAGGGTTCACAAGTGTACCTCAACACTGTAACAGGGGTCACAAATGTACCTTAACACTGTAACAGGGTTCACAAGTGTACCTCAACACTGTAACAGGGTTCACAAGTGTACCTCAACACTGTAACAGGGTTCACAAGTGTACCTCAACACTGTAACAGGGGTCACAAATGTACCTTAACACTGTAACAGGGTTCACAAGTGTACCTTAACACTGTAACAGGGTTCACAAGTGTACCATAACACTGTAACAGGGTTCACAAGTGTACACTGTAAGTAAAGTAAACCCTGATACTCCTTTAATTTGTGTAATAAATGTTTTAGATATTGCTTTGTGTAAATGTTATAAGCTGTTTATCAGGTATTGATCAGGTGGTAAAATTGCCAAGCAAACATAGACACTTAAACCTGAGGCAAATCCCATTCTCAGAAAACAACGAGAAATATCACATCAGATAGAAAAGCCAACAGGTATCAATTAAAGTGGGTCATAGGTCAAGGCAATATGATCATCACCAGTACCTAGTTTAAAGGTCAAGACAAGAGTATTAACAAATATACATGGAAATCCCTATCATATAACATAGGCCAATGCATTTTTATGGCACATAACCTATATAAGATCATAAGTATAAATCTTTACTGTATCTGTAATCTTTAAAATGTATAACACAATATTAATGTGTTCCTGGAAATTTCACATTGGAAAATTAGCATTGCTGATGGTTACGTCAAATGATCAATTGTATCATGGCATCATTTGACATCAGATAATCAGCATTGCAACTGGTTATGACCAATGGTCAATAATTTTATTGAGAAACCACAACTTCAGGCTGGTCACATGTAAAGAGGAAGTGACCTTGTCTATATCAGCAGCCAAGTGTGAAGAACAGAACATAATTAGTAATTGTAACCAATCATTATAGTTATGAAGGAAGAGGTTAAATTTTAAAGAAAATACTGTGCTATGTTCAATATGTACTTTAATTTTCTTTTTACATACATTACATTTTGGGGCCAAATAAGGATGTCATATAGTAGATTCCACTCAATTGCATATCAGATAACTGCACATATCGCTTAATTGCATATTTGACTTAATTGCATATAAGGCTTATTTTTCTCTGAACTGATCCATTTCCTATAAATGTTTTAAAAATGGGTTATTTGCATAGTCAGGTTAATTGCATAAAACTTGCTGACAAACTGATTATGCAATTAAGCAGAATCCACTGTATAATATACTTCTATCGTGTAGTGGCGAGGGAAGTATAATTTTCAAATACTTTTCTGGCTTAAACCAGTATCAGGAATAATAACAATGATTTTGTTACATTTTTTAAAAACTATCTTCTGTCTTTTAGATTGGGAATATTTAAAGTTCGGAAATACAGCAAACTGTTTCATGAGATGCTTGTAATAGCTTAGGATCCTCATTGCAAAGATGTTAAATTGTAACAACACCTAACAGTTTGTTGAGAAAGACAACTAGATTTAATATGCTAGTATATCACTGTTGTTTTGGGAATTTTACGGGTGAAATTGGGACATTTTAGTCATTTTTCACCAGGGCAAAATACCTGTAGCATTTGGTAGTAATTTTAGGTACTGAATAAGTATATATTTTCTTACCTTTCATGTACGTGCAATATATGACAACTATGATGATGCAACATATAAACATAATGCCGAAGGACACTCCGATGCCGACTCCTAAAGCACTTGAAAATGTAGAAAAACAGACTTGTGTTGCTATGATGATACAAACGATCAGAGAAACTAACACTCCTGCTCCAAGTGTAAGTCCAACTGCAAGTTTAAACTTCTTCTGTTTATCCCCACTACATTCTGTAACTGAGATAACAATAATTATTGTCAAACCTGTCTATAAAGGCCACGCAAGGGAAACAGTCAAACCTGTCTACAAAGACCACACAAGGAATACAGTCAAAACTGCCTATAAAGGCCACCCAAGGGATACAGTCAAACCTGCATATAAAGGCCACACAAGGGCTAGTCAAACCTGTCTACAAAGACCACACAAGGGATACAGTCAAACCTGTCTATAAAGGCCACCCAAGGGATACAGTCAACCCTGTCTACAAAGACCACACAAGGAACAATGTACAGTCAAACCTGTCTATTAAGACGACACAAGGGAACCAGTCAAAGAGGCCTTTATGAACAGGTGTCCTTTGTATACAGGTTCAAATAAATGAAGATCAATTGGGATACAATTCTACTGGCCTTTATAAGCAGGTGGTCCTCATATAGAGGTGGCCTTTTAAGGCAGGTTGGACTGTATCTATATACTGAGATAGAACAAGATAAATGTTGGCCCTGACCGAGGGCTAACGGGCTTATCTACAAATTGGGAAATTTAAAATATACTCAGTTCAGAAAATCACAGAATATAAAACACTAAATACTGCTCTCATCAGTATGTAACACATAAATCTCTGGGATGGAAACACAGAATTTAATTCAAACAAGAGGCCCATGGGCCTTAACGCTCACCTGAGGCAGAGTACATATCTTACGCAGAGGTTCAATGGTCAATGACATTAATAAAAGAGTATATCAAAATTTTCAGCAGTAAGGGCCAATAATATGCAAGTTTTGGCAAATTAATTATAATAATTATTATATAAGTATGCTATATATAACATATCTAAAGTCTAGCTACTATAAATTATTTATAAACAGCTAAAACATCTGTATATTAAAATGTGCATTAGGCCAGTACCTACAATATTCCAATATACATGCCTATACAAAGAGTTTATAGTTTTTGAGATAATTAACCATTTAAGTAGTCTTTCGTATCTATGACCTTGACCTTTGAACCTATGACCTTCATTCATATATCAAAATGATTGTTGTGCAAATGCCTACAATATTCCAATATACATGCCTATACAAAAAGTTGATAGTTTTTGAAATAATTAACCATTTAAATATTTGTTCGCAGCTATGACCTTGACCTTTGAACCTATGACCTTCATTCATATATCAAAATGATCATTAGGTCAATACCTACAATATTCCAATATACATGCCTATACAAAAAGTTTATAGTTTTCAAGATATATTGACAAATACATTAATTTTAGAGATTTTCCCCTTAAGTACCTTGCCATTTCCCCATTTTGGCCTCTACAGTTACGATTTGTGCAAATCTGAAACTAGGTGCCCTAAGTATGTTTCACATGAAATATCTAAGCTATATCTCTTGTAAGTTCAGAGGAGATGATTTTTAAAGATTTTCACAATTTCCCCCTTTATGGGGCCCCAAGGGGACATAATCCTTTCATTTGTGCAAATCTGAAAGGCTTTCACCTAGGCATCATAATCACTGAGTTTCATCAAATTTGGCTTGGTAGTTTCAGAGGAGATGATTAAAATGTGCAAAGTTAACGCACGACGCACGACACACGACAGACGACGGACGAGGAACCATTGCAATAGCTCATCTGAGCTTTCAGCTCAGGTGAGTTAAAATGGAGAGAAATGCATTTGAGAATTTGATAGACCAGACAAGTTTTACCTAAGATAATACTGTGACTGACATATCACTATGTCTATAACATGCCTTTTATGTCCGACACTGGCCACCATCATAATTAAACCCCTGAAGACTGAGCCAATATAACTCAAAACTTACACACAACTTTAACTTACTGGTGTGAGACTTTTTGACGATGAATATGAAACAGACCAACCCAGCGGCAGGAATTATAAGGATGCCAACGATCCATCCAACAAGAATGTGCCAGTTATAATCTGAAAAAAAAACAAAAAATAAAAATGTTATAATTACAATTAAGTGTTTAAAACTTACTAAAGCCTGTTAAAGGTCAGTGTGACCTTGAGTGAATGTTACTGTGTTCTAATAAAAATCACTATGTGATGTCCATTTAGAGTTTTCATGTCTAAAACATGCAATCACTATGTGATGTCCATTAAGAGTTTTCATGTCTAAAACATGCAATCACTATGTGAATCATGGTTGTAATGTCAATAGAAGATATCTAAGGACATCCAATCATTAAATGGATCATACATGTAGTTGCTATGCCAACAGAAGAAGAATCAACGAATATCCAATCACTCACTATATGGATCATGGTTGCCATGTCAACAAAAATTTCAAAGGGTATATATATATATATATATATATACAGTCAAATCTCTTACAATGACACCCTTTATAATGGCATAAGCTGTTAAGGGCAAAAAATTCTTGGGAAAAAAACTACTACAAATTATGTTATTATAACACTTTACAAGAGCATATTTGGCTACCAGCTCCGGCAATGAAATGTCGGGAACGAATGTACAAATCAAACACTAATTTTGTTTGATATAATGACAAAGCTAACTGGCAGAAGACCAGACAGCATCAAACACATAATACCTTCAGGCATCGCTTCACACGTCTAGATGTGCTTGACCGATTGTTTATACACTTGTCGATTGTACACCTGTACATGTGGTGGACAGTAATTGAGGGGTACACATAATTAAATTTATCAGGATGAGTATAACAAGAATGAGATGTACAGGGTCATGACATGAGCAAAACCTTTATTACGTGTATTGAACACCCTTTTCAAGTAAACTCATGAGGCAGCGGTGGCCTAAAGGATAAGACGTTAGTCTACAAATCCGGGGTCTCTCACCTCTGGGAGTTCGAGTCCCGCTCAGATCATATGTAGGAAAATGAATTTTTTTTCCTGCTGGCCTTTACTGGTTCACCCAGTGTCAGTATAATGTGACTGCGGGAGTGGTACCAACCTGAAATAAGTGCTTTCATTTTTTTTAAAAGCAAAAGTTGGTTAATTTAAACATCTTGGCTTGTAACATGTCCTATTGGAATACAGATTCAACATCAAAGACTTTTTTTCGGGGTGTCCCTAAGGAACTTAGAAAGTGATGTTATTGATGAATTTAATATCATGATAACTGAATCTCTTATTCAGAAACGATTGTTGTTGGACTCTTAACATAGCTGTGAACAACTTAGATAGCTTCTCTTTGTTATTTATACTATTAATCTTTTGATATCACTTAATGGAGTAGAGTGATCGTGTTTAATGCCTAAGTAAAGATTATTTTGCTTAGATGGAGATAGTTCTGAAATCTGAAACCAGCAAATAGGATAAACAAGTGAACTTCCATCAGGGAAGTGAGGCCAGGTGCTCAAGATAGGTAAACACCTCCTGTTTTGCTAGCTACATCTGCCATGTGTGAAAAAAAAATTATCATTGCCAAAATGTGATCAATATAAGTTAAGGAAAATATCTCTTTTTAAATGATTGTGAAACTGGATAATAACCTATACCGACGCTGTACTTATATCTGTACGGTTCCCTATGCAGACCGGCAATTATACTATTTCATATTCAACACTTGAGCATCAATTTAGATAAACAACATCAACAAATTGTAATAAGCTTATATATTTTTCAACTAGTAAATAACAATAAATGATAAAAGTTTTTCTGTTTATTTAAGTTAAATTTTAAATATGATATGAATTGTTTAAAATAGTATAATAAAATGAATATTGATTATTAATAATAATAACTTGGTTAAATGAAGTTTTCTAGGGTACCATGTGATCAGTTTCCAGATCAGGGATAAAGCTTAACTATATTAAGTTGGGGACAACAACTCACTTCAAAAAAGAAGTTGAAATAATAATAGATATAGAGCCCAGACTTATTTTTAGGCGCCATAGACTTCTGGGCCTCTTGCTGATCTTAATCTCTGCCAAATGCTTTGTTTTAACTGAATATATCAGAAAACATTTTATATGTTGTAAATTCCCAGAATAACGTAATTTTTGTGAGAAAACATTAACTTTTACATTTCCATATCTATCTGAAGTAAAGGTTTCCCACTACTTTTACTGGATATCACGTGGTACACTGGAGAACAACATTAAGGCTGACATAACTTTAAAATATAAACATTGATAACATATATGGCACTTAATTAAAAATTAGGAAAAATAAAATATAAAACAAAAACAACAAGCTATAGCTTAAAAACTTAAAATAAACATTACAAATACTGTAATATTGTGCATTCTTCATGAAAGAATCGGCATAGCAGAACTTGTCAGTGACAAATGATATGGCTTCATTATTTATGCAATTTATCACAAGATATGGCAGGGATTTTTCTGACCTTTTTGGGAAAAGGACCTTGGGATGAAATTGGGAAAATGCTCAACAAAAATGTAATTTTGGGAAAAATGACAACAACATATTAGAAATTCTAGACCACTAGAATACTGGTAATTGAACAAATTATATTGGTGTTCACAGCAAAATAGCGCTGTCTCTTTTGTCTCTATATAAATCATCCAGCAAAAGGTGGGTTAATGTAATAGTGAATTATTTTTGCCCAAAAAAGGAACAAATACGTACCCCTAGTATTTTCTGTCCTTGGAATGAATATACCACTTATTTTATTGAAATCATTATCAGAACGAAATATCTTCTGGATATGATGTTGATGATCTTGTGAAATTTTTATTCTCAAAAAATTGATAAACATAGCTAATTGGGAATTTTTTACTACAGAATTGGAAAAAATATATGTTTTTGCATTGGGAATGGGTCCCTTTACCGGACCCTGTGGATACCCAGAAAAATCCCTGTATGGCTTCATAATATATGCTATTTGCCCAAAGTCATGGCTTCATAATTTATGCAATTTGCCCAACAATACAGCTTAATTCATAATTTGTGATTTGCCTAAAGATATGGCTTCATAAATTATGCAATTTGTCCAAAGATATGACTTTATAATTTATGCAATTTGCCCAAAGATACGACTTCATAATTTATGCAATTTGTCCAAAGATATGACTTTATAATTTATGTGATTTGCCCAAAGATATGACTTCATAATTTATGCAATTTGTCCAAAGATATGATTCATAATTTATGCAATTTGCCCAAAGATATGGCTTCATAAATTATGCAATTTGTCCAAAGATATGACTTTATAATTTATGCAATTTGCCCAAAGATACGACTTCATAATTTATGCAATTTGTCCAAAGATATGACTTTATAATTTATGTGATTTGTCTAAAGATATGACTTCATAATTTATGCAATTTGTCCAAAGATATGATTCATAATTTACGCAATTTGCCCAAAGATATGACTTCATAATTTATGCAATTTGCCCAAAGATATGACTTCATAATTTACGCAATTTGCCCAAAGATATGACTTCATAATTTATGCAATTTGTCCAAAGATATGACTTCATAATTTACGCAATTTGCCCAAAGATATGACTTCATAATTTATGCAATTTGCCTAAAGATATGACTTCATAATTCATGTGATTTGCCCAAAGATATGACTTCATAATTTATGCAGTTTGCTTAAAGATATGGCTTCATAGTTAACGCAATTTGACCAATTCAGCTTCATACTTTGATGAACAATTAAAACACAAATGTCAATCCTTAATTGAAAGATTTAAACTGTTTAAATTGATTAAATATTGTGTACAAATGATCAGATGATCATACTGAACTCACATACAAAATTCCAAGTGGTTGTGTTAAGTTGCTGAAAAAACTGTTACGAAAATTTGTTTTTGGCAGACAGCAGACAGAAAGAGGTAACCAGTATACCACCCACTTCTTCAAAGCAGGAATATAATAAGATCTGTGATAAACCAAAAATGATGTAAACAGTATAGTGAGTGTCCTTAAGTTATGTGCAACAAATAAAACTTCATTTTTCCCCAGTATGAAGTAGGATGAAATATATTTCTTAAATCCTTAGCACCCAGCTTGATCCATCTCAAAAACAGATACAAAGCCCAGAACATGAAATTATAGTGTAAATCCAATCTTCAATCTCAAGTATACAATTGTATGTATCGGTATATAAGAATGAATACTGTAAAACACTTTATATTCGCGGCATGATATTTTCGCGATATTTGTATCAAAACCATTTTGCGGCATGAAATTTTTTGCAATATTACGTTGTGAGCACGTTACTTTCGTAATCCCCTCATGTAAAAGTCCATTCATATTTATTCCATCAAATTTTTTTTGTGCATATTAATTTCGCGATTATTTATGAACTCCCGATTTATGCCAAAATAACATGCACACGAAAATTTCAAGTTTTATAGTACTGTAAAGGGGTAAAATTTTCACTTATCTCACACTAAAGAAATTACCGCAAATATTTTATATCTACTATACAGGTTAATATATCACATATATAGAATAAACATCCAGTAATATTGGTTACTTGAAAATTACATCCATGGGAAATGCTAGATTTCAGAAACCACGAAGTTTTCACCCCGCAAAAATAATCACCTTACAGTAAATGAATGAATGATGACCAAAAAAAGATGGCTTGTAGCAATATTGTGATCACTGGGACTTGAGGACGGTTAGGGACTATTAAAAAACATAAACAAAGCATTATCCACAACAAAAACAAATAACAAAACAAAATACTATATAACAAAACATACGGATTTCTATACAGGGATATATAGTCATGTATCTAAATCATATATAATATATATATAATATATAATACCTTTAAACTTAACAATTAAACTGATATACAGAAACTATAATATAGTGCAAAAGTGTTCATTCTATAAGGGGGGCCATGAGGCCATTTATCCCTAAATTATTTTGCCAAATGACCCCATTGTTAAGGTCTTAGTAACATTGCCTACCAACTGACCCTGGCTAATTTTTTTATGTGCTTAAGCAGAAACACATAGTACTTTTGGTTTTGGCCTTAAGCAGCAAAACACCAGCTATTATCTATGCACCAATTAGACCTCTTATGTGATAGTTAAATTTTACAGAGTTATAAATAAGTTTGATATTCTATTTAAGACTATAGGAATCCATTATGAGTATCCATGTAGGACAGGGAAATCTCACCCGAGGGGTTGAACATTTCAGTCAGACGAGGTTTGCCAAGTCTCTGACCAGAAATATTCAACCCTGAATGTGAGATTTCTCTATCCTACATGGATAAACACATAACGGGTTGTTTTTCTCCCATTTTAATGCCAATATTTGGCTTCAATTTCGATTTACATAGATATTGACCATGTTTGTAAAATCTAACTTTCTTATTCAACATTCTACTTTAAAATAAACATTACCATCGGGAAAAATGTACCTGATTTTGATTTATACAAAATGTATAAACTACAAAACAAAGTTATTTATTCCAAATTACCAAAATGAACATTTGTAACACACTCAAATTTTAAAGACTTGGGTGTCCTTTTCCTGCAAAATGATGTCAAGTTCCCCACATGATGACGTCATGCAATTGTCCTTTATTTTATGCCGCCACCAAAGGTAGTCACAGTGATAATTTGCTTGTGCCACTCATACAGGATATCCCCTATTAGTATCTTCAATGAAATATTTCTATATTACATGACTTGTCATTGGAGAAAACAATATCTGCTATAAGTCCAAGGACCTCTGAAGGGGTCAGGTGGTCTAAAGGACCTATTTATGAATCACAGAAGATCTGCTATAAGTCTAAGGGTCTCTGAAGGGGTCAGGTGGTCTAAAGGACCTATTTATGAATCACAGAAGATCTGCTATAAGTCCAAGGGTCTCTGAAGGGGTCAGATGGTCTAACGGACCTATTTATGAATCACAGAAGATCTGCTATAAGTCTAAGGACCTCTGAAGTGGTCAGGTGGTCTAAAGGACCTGTTTATGAATCACAGAAGATATGCTAAAGTCTAAGGGTCTCGGAAGGGGTCAGGTGTCTAAAGGAGCTGTTTATGAATCACAGAAGATCTGCTATAAGTCCAAGGACCTCTGAAGTGGTCAGGTGGTCTAAAGGACCTGTTTATGAATCACAGAAGATCTGCTATAAGTCCAAGGGCATCTGAAGGGTCAGGTGGTCTAAAGGAGCTGTTTTATGAATCACAGAAGATCTGCTATAAGTCTAAGGGTCTCTGATAGGGTCAGGTGGTCTAAAGGACCTGTTTATGAATCACAGAAGATCTGCTATAAGTCTAAGGGTCTCTGAAGGGGTCAGGTGGTCTAAAGGACCTGTTTATGAATTACAGAAGATCTGCTATAAGTCTAAGGACCTCTGAAGTGGTCAGGTGGTCTAAAGAACCTGTTTATGAATCACAGAAGATCTGCTATAAGTCTAAGGGTCTCTGAAGGGTCAGGTGGTCTAAAGGACCTGTTTATGAATCACAGAAGATCTGCTATAAGTCTAAGGACCTCTGAAGGGGTCAGGTGGTCTAAAGGACCTGTTTATGTATCACAGAAGATCTGCTATAAGTCTAAGGACCTCTGAAGTGGTCAGATGGTCTAAAGGACCTGTTTATGTATCACAGAAGATCTGCTATAAGTCTAAGGGTCTCTGAAGGGGTCAGGTGGACTAAAGGACCTGTTTATGAATCACAGAAGATCTGCTATAAGTCTAAGGGTCTCTGAAGTGGTCAGTAGTCTAAAGGACCTGTTTATGAATCACAGAAGATCTGCTATAAGTCTAAGGGTCTCTGAAGTGGTCAGGTAGTCTAAAGGACCTGTTTATGAATCACAGAAGATCTGCTATAAGTCTAAGGACCTCTGAAGTGGTCAGATGGTCTAAAGGACCTGTTTATGTATCACAGAAGATCTGCTATAAGTCTAAGGGTCTCTGAAGGGTCAGGTGGACTAAAGGACCTGTTTATGAATCACAGAAGATCTGCTATAAGTCTAAGGGTCTCTGAAGTGGTCAGGTAGTCTAAAGGACCTGTTTATGAATCACAGAAGATCTGCTATAAGTCTAAGGGTCTCTGAAGTGGTCAGGTGGTCTAACGGACTGTTTATGAATCACAGAAGATCTGCTATAAGTCTAAGGGTCTCTGAAGTGGTCAGGTGGTCTAAGGACCTGTTTATGAATCACAGAAGATTGCTAAGTCTAAGGGTCTCTGAAGGGGTCAGGTGGTCTAAAGGACCTGTTTATGAATCACAGAAGATCTGCTATAAGTCTAAGGACCTCTGAAGTGGTCAGATGGTCTAAAGGACCTGTTTATGTATCACAGAAGATCTGCTATAAGTCTAAGGGTCTCTGAAGGGGTCAGGTGGACTAAAGGACCTGTTTATGAATCACAGAAGATCTGCTATAAGTCTAAGGGTCTCTGAAGTGGTCAGGTGGTCTAAAGGACCTGTTTATGAATCACAGAAGATCTGCTATAAGTCTAAGGGTCTCTGAAGTGGTCAGGTGGTCTAAAGGACCTGTTTATGAATCACAGAAGATCTGCTATAAGTCTAAGGACCTCTGAAGGGGTCAGGTGGTCTAAAGGACCTGTTTATGAATCACAGAAGATATGCTATAAGTCTAAGGGTCTCTGAAGGGGTCAGGTGGTCTAAAGGACCTGTTTATGAATCACAGAAGATCTGTTATAAGTCTAAGGACCTCTGATAGGGTCAGGTGGTCTAAAGGAGCTGTTTACGAATCACATAAGATCTGCTATAAGTCTAAGGGTCTCTGAAGTGGTCAGGTGGTCTAAAGGAGCTGTTTATGAATCACAGAAGATCTGCTATAAGTCTAAGGGTCTCTGAAGGGGTCAGGTGGTCTAAAGGAGCTGTTTATGAATCACAGAAGATCTGCTATAAGTCTAAGGACCTCCCTCTGAAGTGGTCAGATGGTCTAAAGGACCTGTTTATGTATCACAGAAGATCTGCTATAAGTCTAAGGACCTCTGATAGGGTCAGGTGGTCTAAAGGAGCTGTTTACGAATCACATAAGATCTGCTATAAGTCTAAGGGTCTCTGAAGTGGTCAGGTGGTCTAAAGGACCTGTTTATGAATCACAGAAGATATGCTATAAGTCTACCTCTGAAGTGGTCAGATGGTCTAAAGGACCTGTTTATGTATCACAGAAGATCTGCTATAAGTCTAAGGGTCTCTGAAGGGGTCAGGTGGACTAAAGGACCTGTTTATGAATCACAGAAGATCTGCTATAAGTCTAAGGGTCTCTGAAGTGGTCAGGTGGTCTAAAGGACCTGTTTATGAATCACAGAAGATCTGCTATAAGTCTAAGGGTCTCTGAAGTGGTCAGGTGGTCTAAAGGACCTGTTTATGAATCACAGAAGATCTGCTATAAGTCTAAGGACCTCTGAAGGGGTCAGGTGGTCTAAAGGACCTGTTTATGAATCACAGAAGATATGCTATAAGTCTAAGGGTCTCTGAAGGGGTCAGGTGGTCTAAAGGACCTGTTTATGAATCACAGAAGATCTGTTATAAGTCTAAGGACCTCTGATAGGGTCAGGTGGTCTAAAGGAGCTGTTTACGAATCACATAAGATCTGCTATAAGTCTAAGGGTCTCTGAAGGGGTCAGATGGTCTAACGGACCTATTTATGAATCACAGAAGATCTGCTATAAGTCTAAGGACCTCTGAAGTGGTCAGGTGGTCTAAAGGACCTGTTTATGAATCACAGAAGATATGCTATAAGTCTAAGGGTCTCGGAAGGGGTCAGGTGGTCTAAAGGACCTGTTTATGAATCACAGAAGATCTGCTATAAGTCCAAGGACCTCTGAAGTGGTCAGGTGGTCTAAAGGACCTGTTTATGAATCACAGAAGATCTGCTATAAGTCCAAGGGCATCTGAAGGGGTCAGGTGGTCTAAAGGAGCTGTTTATGAATCACAGAAGATCTGCTATAAGTCTAAGGGTCTCTGATAGGGTCAGGTGGTCTAAAGGACCTGTTTATGAATCACAGAAGATCTGCTATAAGTCTAAGGGTCTCTGAAGGGTCAGGTGGTCTAAAGGACCTGTTTATGAATTACAGAAGATCTGCTATAAGTCTAAGGACCTCTGAAGTGGTCAGGTGGTCTAAAGAACCTGTTTATGAATCACAGAAGATCTGCTATAAGTCTAAGGGTCTCTGAAGGGGTCAGGTGGTCTAAAGGACCTGTTTATGAATCACAGAAGATCTGCTATAAGTCTAAGGACCTCTGAAGGGGTCAGGTGGTCTAAAGGACCTGTTTATGTATCACAGAAGATCTGCTATAAGTCTAAGGACCTCTGAAGTGGTCAGATGGTCTAAAGGACCTGTTTATGTATCACAGAAGATCTGCTATAAGTCTAAGGGTCTCTGAAGGGGTCAGGTGGACTAAAGGACCTGTTTATGAATCACAGAAGATCTGCTATAAGTCTAAGGGTCTCTGAAGTGGTCAGGTAGTCTAAAGGACCTGTTTATGAATCACAGAAGATCTGCTATAAGTCTAAGGGTCTCTGAAGTGGTCAGGTAGTCTAAAGGACCTGTTTATGAATCACAGAAGATCTGCTATAAGTCTAAGGACCTCTGAAGTGGTCAGATGGTCTAAAGGACCTGTTTATGTATCACAGAAGATCTGCTATAAGTCTAAGGGTCTCTGAAGGGGTCAGGTGGACTAAAGGACCTGTTTATGAATCACAGAAGATCTGCTATAAGTCTAAGGGTCTCTGAAGTGGTCAGGTAGTCTAAAGGACCTGTTTATGAATCACAGAAGATCTGCTATAAGTCTAAGGGTCTCTGAAGTGGTCAGGTGGTCTAACGGACCTGTTTATGAATCACAGAAGATCTGCTATAAGTCTAAGGGTCTCTGAAGTGGTCAGGTGGTCTAAAGGACCTGTTTATGAATCACAGAAGATCTGCTATAAGTCTAAGGGTCTCTGAAGGGGTCAGGTGGTCTAAAGGACCTGTTTATGAATCACAGAAGATCTGCTATAAGTCTAAGGACCTCTGAAGTGTCAGATGGTCTAAAGGACCTGTTATGTATCAAGAAGATCTGCTATAAGTCTAAGGGTCTCTGAAGGGGTCAGGTGGACTAAAGGACCTGTTATGAATCACAGAAGATCTGCTATAAGTCTAAGGGTCTCTGAAGTGGTCAGGTGGTCTAAAGGACCTGTTTATGAATCACAGAAGATCTGCTATAAGTCTAAGGGTCTCTGAAGTGGTCAGGGTCTAAAGGACCTGTTTATGAATCACAGAAGATCTGCTATAAGTCTAAGGACCTCTGAAGGGGTCAGGTGGTCTAAAGGACCTGTTTATGAATCACAGAAGATATGCTATAAGTCTAAGGGTCTCTGAAGGGGTCAGGTGTCTAAAGGACCTGTTTATGAATCACAGAAGATCTGTTATAAGTCTAAGGACCTCTGATAGGGTCAGGTGGTCTAAAGGAGCTGTTTACGAATCACATAAGATCTGCTATAAGTCTAAGGGTCTCTGAAGTGGTCAGGTGGTCTAAAGGAGCTGTTTATGAATCACAGAAGATCTGCTATAAGTCTAAGGGTCTCTGAAGGGGTCAGGTGGTCTAAAGGAGCTGTTTATGAATCACAGAAGATCTGCTATAAGTCTAAGGACCTCCCTCTGAAGTGGTCAGATGGTCTAAAGGACCTGTTTATGTATCACAGAAGATCTGCTATAAGTCTAAGGACCTCTGAAGGGGTCAGGTGGTCTAAAGGACCTGTTTATGAATCACAGAAGATCTGCTATAAGTCTAAGGGTCTCTGAAGTGGTCAGGTGGTCTAAAGGACCTGTTTATGAATTACAGAAGATCTGTTATAAGTCTAAGGACCTCTGATAGGGTCAGGTGGTCTAAAGGAGCTGTTTATGAATCACAGAAGATCTGCTATAAGTCTAAGGGTCTCTGAAGGGGTCAGGTGGTCTAAAGGACCTGTTTATGAATCACAGAAGATCTGTTATAAGTCTAAGGACCTCTGATAGGGTCAGGTGGTCTAAAGGAGCTGTTTACGAATCACATAAGATCTGCTATAAGTCTAAGGGTCTCTGAAGTGGTCAGGTGGTCTAAAGGAGCTGTTTATGAATCACAGAAGATCTGCTATAAGTCTAAGGGTCTCTGAAGGGGTCAGGTGGTCTAAAGGACCTGTTTATGAATCACAGAAGATATGCTATAAGTCTAAGGGTCTCGGAAGGGGTCAGGTGGTCTAAAGGAGCTGTTTATGAATCACAGAAGATCTGCTATAAGTCCAAGGACCTCTGAAGTGGTCAGGTGGTCTAAAGGACCTGTTTATGAATCACAGAAGATCTGCTATAAGTCCAAGGGCATCTGAAGGGGTCAGGTGGTCTAAAGGAGCTGTTTATGAATCACAGAAGATCTGCTATAAGTCTAAGGGTCTCTGATAGGGTCAGGTGGTCTAAAGGACCTGTTTATGAATCACAGAAGATCTGCTATAAGTCTAAGGGTCTCTGAAGGGGTCAGGTGGTCTAAAGGACCTGTTTATGAATTACAGAAGATCTGCTATAAGTCTAAGGACCTCTGAAGTGGTCAGGTGGTCTAAAGAACCTGTTTATGAATCACAGAAGATCTGCTATAAGTCTAAGGGTCTCTGAAGGGGTCAGGTGGTCTAAAGGACCTGTTTATGAATCACAGAAGATCTGCTATAAGTCTAAGGACCTCTGAAGTGGTCAGATGGTCTAAAGGACCTGTTTATGTATCACAGAAGATCTGCTATAAGTCTAAGGGTCTCTGAAGGGGTCAGGTGGACTAAAGGACCTGTTTATGTATCACAGAAGATCTGCTATAAGTCTAAGGTTCTCTGAAGGGGTCAGGTGGTCTAAAGGACCTGTTTATGAATCACAGAAGATATGCTATAAGTCCAAGGGCATCTGAAGGGGTCAGGTGGTCTAAAGGAGCTGTTTATGAATCACAGAAGATCTGTTATAAGTCTAAGGACCTCTGATAGGGTCAGGTGGTCTAAAGGAGTGTTTACGAATCACATAAGACTGCTATAAGTCTAAGGGTTCTGAAGTGGTCAGGTGGTCTAAAGGACCTGTTTATGAATCACAGAAGATCTGCTATAAGTCTAAGGGTCTCTGAAGTGGTCAGGTGGTCTAAAGGACCTGTTATGAATCACAGAAGATCTGCTATAAGTCTAAGGACCTCTGAAGGGGTCAGGTGGTCTAAAGGACCTGTTTATGAATCACAGAAGATATGCTATAAGTCTAAGGGTCTCGGAAGGGGTCAGGTGGTCTAAAGGACCTGTTTATGTATCACAGAAGATCTGCTATAAGTCTAAGGTTCTCTGAAGGGGTCGGTGGTCTAAAGGACCTGTTTATGAATCACAGAAGATCTGCTATAAGTCCAAGGGCATCTGAAGGGGTCAGGTGGTCTAAAGGAGTGTTTATGAATCACAGAAGATCTGCTATAAGTCTAAGGGTCTCTGATAGGGTCAGGTGGTCTAAAGGACCTGTTTATGAATCACAGAAGATCTGCTATAAGTCTAAGGGTCTCTGAAGGTGTCAGGTGGTCTAAAGGACCTGTTTATGAATACAGAAGATCTGCTATAAGTCTAAGGACCTCTGAAGTGGTCAGGTGGTCTAAAGAACCTTGTTTATGAATCACAGAAGATCTGCTAAAGTCTAGGGTCTCTGAAAGGGGTCGAGGTCTAAAGGACTGTTTATGAATCACAGAAGATCTGCTATAAGTCTAAGGACCTCTGAAGGTCAGATGGTCTAAAGGACCTGTTTATGTATCACAGAAGATCTGCTATAAGTCTAAGGGTCTCTGAAGGGGTCAGGTGGACTAAAGGACCTGTTTATGAATCACAGAAGATCTGCTATAAGTCTAAGGGTCTCTGAAGTGGTCAGGTGGTCTAAAGGACCTGTTTATGAATCACAGAAGATCTGCTATAAGTCAAGGACCTCTGAAGGGTCAGGTGGTCTAAAGGACCTGTTTATGAATCACAGAAGATATGATAAGTCTAAGGTCTCTGAAGTGGTCAGGTGGTCTAAAGGACCTGTTTATGAATCACAGAAGATCTGCTATAAGTTAAGGGTCTGAATGGTCAGGTGGTCGAAAGGACCTGTTATGAATCACAGAAGATCTGTTATAAGTCTAAGGACCTCTGATAGGGTCAGGTGGTCTAAAGGAGTGTTTACGAATCACAAGATCTGCATAAGTCTAAGGGTCTCTGAAGTGGTCAGGTGGTCTAAAGGACCTGTTTATGAATCACAGAAGATCTGCTATAAGTCTAAGGGTCTCTGAAGGTCAGGTTCTAAAGAAGCTGTTTATGAATCACAGAAGATCTGCTATAAGTCTAAGGGTCTCTGAAGTGGTCAGGTGGTCTAACGGACCTGTTTAGGAATCACAGAGATTG
>CM037866.1:36823181-36948181 GCA_021292105.1 Anadara kagoshimensis
CTTGGTTGTACAGCTGGAGGTGTAGTTAACGTGACAGGAGGTACTTACCCTTCTGAAGCACCCGATCTCACTTCCTTGGTTGTACAGCTGGAGGGTGTAGTTAACGTGACAGGAGGTACTTACCCTTCTGAAGCACCCGATCTCACTTCCTTGGGTTTAATTTAGTTGGCCAGTTCAAACTTTTTAACTCTGCTTTTGGACTGTGATTTAGACATGGATTGGTACGTTTGTTTTTATAAGAATACCTAAGATGCTATGAGGATTCATTTCAAACGTAACTTCGGATTCTTGGGGTAATTTCTAATATATTAGTATTTAAAATCAACGATCCTATGGCAAAAAGGGCATAAATTCCCCAGAATGTGTGTATATAACTGGGTGACCAAAGTGACTCAAAATCACCATTTCAGTCCAAACCCAAACCCCTTAACTTTAGATACGGGCTCTGGAATATCACCTCCAAAAATACTTGAAGCGGAGAAATCTCGGTCAGACGTTGACCTTAAATATCCTATTGTGTTATACATGGTGACATATGGTGCGGAAACGAACGCTTTAAAGAAACTACAAGTACTTCAACACCAGATCGGCTGTATTAGGCTGTTATTCTATATCCTATATAGTCAGCTGACAAGGCAGTCAGACAGGATTATATATTATATATACACAGTGTAAAGAAAACAACATGGCGCATTGAGGATTTTAACAATAGCTTATTGTAAGTGTCGACAACTACTGCATGTGTGTGTGTGTGTGTGTGTGTGTGTGTGTGTGTGCACGTGTGTGTGTACACGTGTGTGTGTGTGTGTGTGTGTGTGTGTGTGTGCAGTGTATAGTTCTTTTTCGTGTGTCTGTTGTATGTAATGATACTCTTACTACGCTTTGAGGGAGGGGGTTATTTAAACGTATAGCAGCATCTCTCTCTCTCTCTCTCTCTCTGAAAAGTGCTGATACTGCAATTCATATAAGTGGTTAGTCTAATACTTGCAAGATTTGGTGTGTTGAAAGTAATAAATGCAATACTACTCACTCACACACACACCAGTATACACAGAGAGAGAGAGAGAGAGAGAGAGAGAGAGAGAGAGAGAGAGAGAGGCGTATTGCATCCTACATCATGATGACGGTGTATAATATATATACATTAAGGAAGTAACAGGAAACGCGATAAGTCCCGCCTCAAGTGATGTTACTCACATTTAACCGCATTTAGGTTCGATTGAATGCGGTCAAGAATATTTACTTACATCGAGACGTCATCAGCTAGGTAAAGTGACAGAAATTTTTACCTCTACAGTGCGTTTAGGATTACGTACAGTGGGGGTTCTTTTACGTGTTATCCCTGTCGTGAAACGGGTCGTCGGTTTTTAAGGTGCCCGTCCAGAGTCGGGGGTATGCGATTAAATCGGCGGTATCCATACAGCTCCACATATTGTCCGTACCACCTGTGTAAGTGGTCACCTGTTTGTCTTTGGATCGAATTTGTTTGGCCCAATAGCTGGCTAGTGTGATCAGTTTTGATTGCATAGTGAAAAATACTCACAGCTGAAAACTGTAACTTGGCAATACCCAAGACAGACCTAAACTTTATAACTACAAACGGTCTTTTTTATGTTCCCATTTCATCATAAAATTCAGGTCTATACACAGTACATAATAGACTTTGCAGTAAAACGGACACGTATGGATTTTAAACATTATAACATAAGTCTCGGTGTCATTATTTATTTATAAAACAGTTGATAATACATGCACCTACATATGCAGTAAGCTATGTCATGTTAGTATCGTCTACTTACCTAACGTTCTAGTTTTTAACCTCAAATAAATTAGAATATAAAGTAGTAAATATCTCTGACCGACTTTATCGTAAAGATGTGATTTATGATCGTCTTGTTCTAACGCACACTCCGGGGCAACTTTAAGGTGCTTGATCACCTAGCTAGTGAGAATACCGAAGACAATCATACTACCACCCCCCCCCCACCTCACCCGCTCACACACACACCTGGTGACCTAGTTGGTACCCTGAGCTCTTAATACCGGGCGTCAGACGAGGAGGCAGTATCTTAATTTTAAGTCATTTTTATGCCTGTCGTCGCAGTAATGTCGATAAGTCTCTATATCCTGGATATATTTTACGTCCTATAAAATCTCTTGATGTGTAGCTAGCTAAACATGAAATACTTACTCTTCCGGGGTACTTGACCTCACTTTCCTGGTAAGGTTCACGTGTTTCACCAGTTTTCAGAATTTTTATTTTGGAATTATGAATCGAGTGACATAACAACTTAAAACACCTTTGTCACGATTCTTTCGGATGGAAACCTAAAATAAGCCAGGTTCTGTATCACGCACGGTAGGCTTGGTACGATAAAGAACTCAGCTGTATAATGACATCAGAGCAACGCACAGGCAAAATTTCTGAACCTTCGCCTATAGCTGGTGACGTCTCGATTGAAATGTAATATTCTTGACTGGGACGTTAAACACCATTATTCAACAGTTCTCTAGATGCTAGTACATTGATCTACCATGTCGCAGAAACCATTTCATTCACATTACATGATAGAAAAAAAACCCATTTATTTAATGTCGGTAAACTGAGTCTTAGAAACAAAGAGATGACATTCGTCTGTTTATCAACTTAAAAATGGTAGTAAATGTGTTACATTTTACCATCACCACACCCCCCCCCCCCCTCTGTGTAAGACTATCGACTGAACTTCATTTAAACAATTTTCTTTAACTGACGTATTACATCTGTTGCATATCATTAAATTGATCTTTTAACAACCCCTCTCTTAAAAGACTATATAGTAGGTAGAACTTCATTTAAACATTGTTGTTTAACTAGCGTATCACATCTGTGACATATTTTTTCTTGCTTATATTCTTCCGATAAAAATAAATGTTTATTTTTATAGATTACCTATATAGGTTGTCCACGATCTGATGGTAAAGTATACAGCGAGCCTATTTTAATTTCAGGGTAATTGTAACAAATAAAGCGTAAGCCGGCGTGATTATATACATATCGCGATACCCTATAAGCCGGCGTGATTATATACATATCGCGATACGCTATAAGCCGGCGTGATTATATACATATCGCGATACGCTATAAGCCGGCGTGATTATATACATATCGCGATACGCTATAAGCCGGCGTGATTATATACATATCGCGATACGCTATAAGCCGGCGTGATTATATACATATCGCGATACGCTATAAGCCGGCGTGATTATATACATATCGCGATACGCTATGAGCCGGCGTGATTATATACATATCGCGATACGCTATAAGCCGGCGTGATTATATACATATCGCGATACCCCATAAGCCGGCGTGATTATATACATATCGCGATACCCTATATCCATAAATTTAGTGCACATGGAAAATGCAAGAATAAAGTCGTATTTTGCAACAAACTCACAAAAAATTGTCAAAACTTAATACAAAATATACTGACCTAATAGGAAAAATATTGTCAAAACTTAATACAAAATATAGTGACCTAATAGGGAAAAATATTGTCAAAACTTAATACAAAATATACTGACCTAATAGGAAAAATATTGTCAAAACTTAATACAAAATATACTGACCTAATAGGAAAAATATTGTCAAAACTTAATACAAAATATACTGACCTAATAGAAAAAATATTGTCAAAACTTAATACAAAATATAGTGACCTAATAGGGAAAAATATTGTCAAAACTTAATACAAAATATACTGACCTAATAGGAAAAATATTGTCAAAACTTAATACAAAATATACTGACCTAATAGGAAAAATATTGTCAAAACTTAATACAAAATATACTGACCTAATAGAAAAATATTGTCAAAACTTAATACAAAATATACTGACCTAATAGGAAAAATATTGTCAAAACTTAATACAAAATATAGTGACCTAATAGGGAAAAATATTGTCAAAACTTAATACAAAATATACTGACCTAATAGGAAAAATATTGTCAAAACTTAATACAAAATATACTGACCTAATAGGAAAAATATTGTCAAAACTTAATACAAAATATACTGATCTAATAGGAAAAATATTGTCAAAACTTAATACAAAGTATACTGACCTAATAGGGAAAAATATTGTCAAAACTTAATACAAAATATACTGACCTAATAGGGAAAAATATTGTCAAAACTTAATACAAAATATACTGACCTAATAGGAAAAATATTGTCAAAACTAATACAAAATATACTGACCTAATAGGGAAAAATATTGTCAAAACTTAATACAAAATATACTGACCTAATAGGAAAAATATTGTCAAAACTTAATACAAAATATACTGATCTAATAGGAAAAATATTGTCAAAACTTAATACAAAATATACTGACCTAATAGGGAAAAATATTGTCAAAACTTAATACAAAGTATACTGATCTAATAGGGAAAAATATTGTCAAAACTTAATACAAAATATACTGACCTAATAGGAAAAATATTGTCAAAACTTAATACAAAATATACTGACCTAATAGGGAAAAATATTGTCAAAACTTAATACAAAAATACTGACCTAATAGGAAAAATATTGTCAAAACTTAATACAAAATATACTGACCTAATAGGAAAAATATTGTCAAAACTTAATACAAATATACTGACCTAATAGGGAAAAATATTGTCAAAACTTAATACAAAATATACTGACCTAATAGGGAAAAATATTGTCAAAACTTAATACAAAATATACTGACCTAATAGGAAAAATATGTCAAAACTTAATACAAATATACTGACCTAATAGGGAAAATATTGTCAAAACTTAATACAAAATATACTGACCTAATAGGGAAAAATATTGTCAAAACTTAATACAAAATATACTGACCTAATAGGGAAAAATATTGTCAAAACTTAATACAAAATATACTGACCTAATAGGGAAAAATATTGTCAAAACTTAATACAAAATATACTGACCTAATAGGAAAAATATTGTCAAAACTTAATACAAAATATACTGACCTAATAGGAAAAATATTGTCAAAACTTAATACAAAATATACTGACTAATAGGAAAAATTTGTCAAAACTTAATACAAAATATACTGACCTAATAGGAAAAATTTGTCAAAACTTAATACAAATATACTGACCTAATAGGAAAAAATATTGTCAAAACTTAATACAAAATATACTGACCTAATAGGAAAAATATTGTCAAAACTTAATACAAAATATACTGACCTAATAGGAAAAAATATTGTCAAAACTTAATACAAAATATACTGACCTAATAGGAAAAATATTGTCAAAACTTAATACAAAATATACTGACCTAATAGGAAAAAATATTGTCAAAACTTAATACAAAATATACTGACCTAATAGGAAAAAAATATTGTCAAAACTTAATACAAAATATACTGACCTAATAGGAAAAATATTGTCAAAACTTAATACAAAATATACTGACCTAATAGGAAAAATATTGTCAAAACTTAATACAAAATATACTGACCTAATAGGGAAAAATATTGTCAACTTAATACAAAATATACTGACCTAATAGGAAAAATATTGTCAAACTTAATACAAAATATACTGACCTAATAGAAAAATATTGTCAAACTTAATACAAAATATACTGACCTAATAGGGAAAAATATTGTCAAAACTTAATACAAAATATACTGACCTAATAGGGAAAAATATTGTCAAAACTTAATACAAAATATACTGACCTAATAGGGAAAATATTGTCAAAACTTAATACAAAATATACTGACCTAATAGGGAAAAATATTGTCAAAACTTAATACAAAATATACTGACCTAATAGGAAAAATATTGTCAAAACTTAATACAAAATATACTGACCTAATAGGAAAATATTGTCAAAACTTAATACAAAATATACTGACCTAATAGGGAAAAATATTGTCAAAACTTAATACAAAATATACTGACCTAATAGGAAAAATATTGTCAAAACTTAATACAAAATATACTGACCTAATAGGAAAAATATTGTCAAAACTTAATACAAAATATACTGACCTAATAGGAAAAATATTGTCAAAACTTAATACAAAATATACTGACCTAATAGGAAAAATATTGTCAAAACTTAATACAAAATATACTGACCTAATAGGAAAAATATTGTCAAAACTTAATACAAAATATACTGACCTAATAGGAAAAATATTGTCAAAACTTAATACAAAATATACTGACCTAATAGGAAAAATATTGTCAAAACTTAATACAAAATATACTGATCTAATAGGAAAAATATTGTCAAAACTTAATACAAAATATACTGACCTAATAGGGAAAAATATTGTCAAAACTTAATACAAAATATACTGACCTAATAGGAAAAATATTGTCAAAACTTAATACAAAATATACTGACCTAATAGGAAAAATATTGTCAAAACTTAATACAAAATATACTGACCTAATAGGAAAAATATTGTCAAAACTTAATACAAAATATACTGACCTAATAGGGAAAAATTTGTCAAAACTTAATACAAAATATACTGACCTAATAGGAAAAATATTGTCAAAACTTAATACAAAATATACTGACCTAATAGGGAAAAATATTGTCAAAACTTAATACAAATATACTGACCTAATAGGAAAAATATTGTCAAAACTTAATACAAATATACTGATCTAATAGGAAAAATATTGTCAAAACTTAATACAAAATATACTGACCTAATAGGGAAAAATATTGTCAAAACTTAATACAAAGTATACTGATCTAATAGGAAAAATATTGTCAAAACTTAATACAAAATATACTGACCTAATAGGGAAAAATATTGTCAAAACTTAATACAAAATATATGACCTAATAGGGAAAAATATTGTCAAAACTTAATACAAAATATACTGACTAATAGGAAAAATATTGTCAAAACTTAATACAAAATATACTGACCTAATAGGAAAAATATTGTCAAAACTTAATACAAAATATACTGACCTAATAGGAAAAATATTGTCAAAACTTAATACAAAATATACTGACCTAATAGGAAAAATATTGTCAAAACTTAATACAAAATATACTGATCTAATAGGAAAAATATTGTCAAAACTTAATACAAAATATACTGACTAATAGGGAAAAAATATTGTCAAAACTTAATACAAAATATACTGATCTAATAGGAAAAATATTGTCAAAACTTAATACAAAATATACTGATCTAATAGGAAAAAATATTGTCAAAACTTAATACAAAATATACTGACCTAATAGGAAAAATATTGTCAAAACTTAATACAAAATATACTGACCTAATAGGAAAAATATTGTCAAAACTTAATACAAAATATACTGACCTAATAGGGAAAAATATTGTCAAAACTTAATACAAAATATACTGACTAATAGGGAAAATATTGTCAAAACTTAATACAAAATATACTGACCTAATAGGGAAAAATATTGTCAAAACTTAATACAAAATATACTGACCTAATAGGGAAAAATATTGTCAAAACTTAATACAAAATATACTGACTAATAGGGAAAATATTGTCAAAACTTAATACAAAATATACTGACCTAATAGGGAAAAATATTGTCAAAACTTAATACAAAATATACTGATCTAATAGGGAAAAATATTGTCAAAACTTAATACAAAATATACTGACCTAATAGGGAAAAATATTGTCAAAACTTAATACAAAATATACTGACCTAATAGGGAAAAATATTGTCAAAACTTAATACAAAATATACTGACCTAATAGGGAAAAATATTGTCAAAACTTAATACAAAATATACTGACCTAATAGGGAAAATATTGTCAAAACTTAATACAAAATATACTGACCTAATAGGGAAAAATATTGTCAAAACTTAATACAAAATATACTGACCTAATAGGAAAAATATTGTCAAAACTTAATACAAAATATACTGACCTAATAGGAAAAATATTGTCAAAACTTAATACAAAATATACTGACCTAATAGGGAAAAATATTGTCAAAACTTAATACAAAATATACTGACCTAATAGGAAAAATATTGTCAAAACTTAATACAAAATATAGTGACCTAATAGGGAAAATATTGTCAAAAAAACTGACCTAATAAAAAAATTGTCAAAACTTACAAAATATACTGACTAATAGGAAAAATATTGTCAAAACTTAATACAAAATATACTGACCTAATAGGAAAAATATTGTCAAAACTTAATACAAAATATACTGACCTAATAGGGAAAAATATTGTCAAAACTTAATACAAAATATACTGACCTAATAGGAAAAATATTGTCAAAACTTAATACAAAATATACTGACCTAATAGGGAAAAATATTGTCAAAACTTAATACAAAATATACTGACTAATAGGAAAAATATTGTCAAAACTTAATACAAAATATACTGACCTAATAGGGAAAAATATTGTCAAAACTTAATACAAAATATACTGACCTAATAGGAAAAATATTGTCAAAACTTAATACAAAATATACTGACCTAATAGGAAAAATATTGTCAAAACTTAATACAAAATATACTGACCTAATAGGAAAAATATTGTCAAAACTTAATACAAAATATACTGACCTAATAGGGAAAAATATTGTCAAAACTTAATACAAAATATACTGACCTAATAGGAAAATATTGTCAAAACTTAATACAAAATATACTGACCTAATAGGGAAAATATTGTCAAAACTTAATACAAAATATACTGACCTAATAGGAAAAATATTGTCAAAACTTAATACAAAATATACTGACCTAATAGGGAAAAATATTGTCAAAACTTAATACAAAATATACTGACCTAATAGGGAAAATATTGTCAAAACTTAATACAAAATATACTGACCTAATAGGGAAAAATATTGTCAAAACTTAATACAAAATATACTGACCTAATAGGGAAAAATATTGTCAAACTTAATACAAAATATACTGACCTAATAGGAAAAAATTGTCAAAACTTAATACAAAATATACTGACCTAATAGGAAAAATATTGTCAAAACTTAATACAAAATATACTGACCTAATAGGAAAAATATTGTCAAAACTTAATACAAAATATACTGACTAATAGGGAAAAATATTGTCAAAACTTAATACAAAATATACTGACCTAATAGGAAAAATATTGTCAAAACTTAATACAAAATATACTGACCTAATAGGAAAAATATTGTCAAAACTTAATACAAAATATACTGACCTAATAGGAAAAATATTGTCAAAACTTAATACAAAATATACTGACCTAATAGGAAAAATATTGTCAAAACTTAATACAAAATATACTGACCTAATAGGAAAAATATTGTCAAAACTTAATACAAAATATACTGACCTAATAGGAAAAAATATTGTCAAAACTTAATACAAAATATACTTAATAGGAAAAATATTTATCTTTCATGAAAAAGCTTAATTCTATACATAGAGCAATTTTTAAAATTTTAATTTTAATTTTTAATTTTTAAACAACAAATATTACAATGTCAAAATTATCCCTTCTGTACCTTCTTACTTGAAACAACTATAAATGTTATGTCATAATTGGAATATTCATGATGATCACACCTGGAAAAAAACCCGAACAACAATGACCTACCTGGCCCTAACTTTGAATGAGGCCCAATTGGTGTATAAACTTGATCAAATTTCCAAAATTTTCGCAAAATGTCCCTATGTAAAGGAGAACTGAACAATAATGTTTTAATTAAATATATAATTTGGTTAGGTCGGTGTATTTTAAATGCATTTTATTGGTAGTTTAATGGAAACATTTTTAATTAAAAGAAATAAAAAATAAAAACCATGTACAATCAATTTGTGGAAATACAGTATATATGCATTATTTAAACCCGTCGGTGTACTATCAGGTCATGGACAACCTACTTATACATCCACGAGTTGTTAGTTCACCGTTTGTTACACTAGGGTAGATAAGCGTAGTAATAAAATACATGGTGCAGTTGAAGGTCTGCTACGCCATGTTATGTAATAAATGGCAAGTAATGTAATATCAACCTTGTAGCGTAATGATTTCCTCCGTGTAATGTGATAACACCTTGTTATGTGATAAAAACGACGTGTAACATAATTAAACAAGGTTATGTAATAAAAAAATGACACGTAATAAAACAGCATTTTGCGTAATGTGATAAAATTTCCGTGTAATGTAAAAATGAAATTTGGCAAATTAATTATCACCGATATTGTTCTAACCACTGACCTTGACGTTGACCTTGGGCTGACTCTGGCAAGGCCAATGGATAAGTGTAGACTATTATTGACATCAGTTGATGGTCATTGTCACTTTATATAATCTGTATTTTAATTACATGGTCTAAGAAGGTCCCAGGCTTAGTCCTATCGGTATTTAGAAAAAGGTTATTTATTTACAAAGGGTCCTGGAAGTTAAGCCAAGGTAACGAATTAATAGCAATATTAACTCTTTGCTGGTGAATGATCCCTACCAGGTAAACATAACTTGAAACATAACTTGATTTCAGTTTTTGCACTTTATATAATTAGTGTATGTCAGAGTCGGGAGTTTTATAATCAGTGGTCATAATACTTGTTTACTAAACAACATCACGTGACAGTTAACCCAATGTCCGTCCAAAATCGTAGTTTTATTATAAGTAGTCATAATATATATATATATATACTCTTTATTGCATAAAGCAGTACAGCTTATAGCACAACAACATAAGTACATATATTGATAGCGGCAGAATACTTACTTACTTATTGCCCGTGGCGCCTTTGGCGTATAGGGCAGTAACGAGGGCTCTCCATTCCTGTCTGTCACTGGCTAGCTTATGGAGAGTGCCCCAGCTTCTTTGCTGCTCTTTCATCTCTTCTTCCACTGTTCGCCGCCAGGTAACTTTTGGTCTCCCTCTCTTCCCTTTTCCTTCTGGTGTCCAGAAGAGGGCTGTCTTTATGATGGATTCAGGGTCCCTTCTGAGTATGTGGCCAATCCAGATCCATCGTCTCCTGGTGATGATGGTGGTCATATCTTCCTGGTCGCATCTGCTGAGAAGGTCCTGATTTGAGATGGTAATTGGCCAGAATACTTTTAGGATTCTCCTCAGGGATTTGGTGTGGAAAGTTGACAGTTTGTTAAGGTCGTTCTCTGTCATTCTCCAGCACTCTGAACCGTACAAAAGAATTGGTATGATGCAGCTTTTGTACAGTTTGAGCTTTGTCCTGTTGGTATATTGGCTGGATTTCCACACAGCTTGCAAGTTCTTAAATGCTGCTCTGGCTTTGGCTAGTCTCTGCTGAATGTCCCTGTCTGAATACAACAAAATTATTAACCTAATAAACAATAAAATACTACAAATCTGTTTCCTTACTGATCTAGTTGCATTATACAAGTATTTTGCTAAACATAACAACAGAGTGTTTGAATTAGAACTAATAAGATAATACAATTTTGATAAATTTGGCCAATAATTATAGTACCGTGGTAAATATTTTAATCTTAAATTTCTGTAGGCGGGGCAAACTAAAAGGAAATGATATTCATCTTCTAACATGTGTAAATTACAACAAGTACAAAGTCTTTGATTTCTAGGAATGTTTCTGTATCTACCAATTTCAATATTTAGTTTTAAAGAATCAGATCTAAGCTGAAATATAAGTGATAAGTAATTAGAACATAAACTATCTAAATAAGATTCAAACTGAAAAACAGATTTAACGTTTTTATATAAAGATAATTTAGGTTTACTATTAATGGATTCATACCATTGTTGCATAAATTGGTCATATAACCTTTGTATTAATAAATTACAATTAATAACATTAGGGTTTTGGCTGTACCAATAATTTCCCAAACCAAGATTACACACAAGATCTTTAACATTTGATACCCAATTTATCTTGCCATTATTGGCGTCATATAACAACATGTTATAAACTTTAAATATGACAGTATCGTTATTTGTTAAAATTTTTAACCAATATTTTAAAATACGTTCGTAACGTTTAATGTATAAAGGGTATCTACCAAGGATCAATCGGAGTAGATTTACTTGTTTTAAGAATATGTCTACAAAATTTATTGTGAATGATATCAATATCGGGCGCTTTATGGAAACCCCATATTTCAGAGGCGTAGCATATGACGGACTGACACATGGAATCAAATAGTTCACATTTCTGTTTCACGGACATCATATAATTCCTGTAGATATTTAAAAGGCTATATAGAGCTCGAGATCCCTGTTCCGAGAGTTTTCTTTGTGTAATATTAAATTTACCATTTCTGTGAAAAGTCATTCCGAGATCATAGACGTAAGAGTCGACATTTTCTAAGCAGTAATCTCCAAATTTCCACGAGTAGTCAATTTTTCTTCTTCCCCTATGAAATACGACAGTTTTTGTTTTTTCCACATTCACCTCGATATACCATTTATGACAATAAGTATGTAATTTATTCAAAGGTGTCTGTAAAACATCTGGAGACTTAGCGAAAAGCACTTTATCATCCGCAAATAAAAGCAAATAAATTAAATATCCATTAATGTCAATGAAGCCGTTGTAGTTATCTGAACGTAAATCGTCTACTATATCATTAATAAAAAAGAGAAACAATAGTGGTGAAAGTGGTTCTCCTTGTTTAACACCAGTGAAATTTTGGAAAGAATCTGAAAACTTCCACCAGAGCGAATAACAATATTAACTTTATGATAAATAGATTTTAGCATGTTTAACATGCTACTGCTACAGCCCATTTTCATCAGTTTATACCAAAGAAATCGCCTATCTATCCGATTGAAGGCTTTGCGGAAATCAACAAATGCACAAAAAAGTTTGTTCTTTTCATTGAGAGTATTTGAAATTATTCCATTAAGTGTAAACATCGCGTCGACTGTAGATTTTCCGGGTCGGAATCCAAATTGGTTATCATTTAACAGATTTGATGATTCAGCCCATTTTAACAATCTTTCATTGATCATAGTTGTAAATATTTTAGAGAAAACACTGACTAACGTTATGGGTCTGTAGTCGTTGGGATCAGATGAACATCCTTTTCGGGTACGGGTACAACAATTCCAGTAGTCCAGGATTCAGGAATTTCAGAAGTTGTTAAGATATAATTAAATAATTTGCAAAAGTTCGGCAACAGTGATAAACATTTCTGCTGATAGTTCACCAATACCGGTACTCTTTCCATGTTTCAATCTTTTTATTGAATTCAAAACTTCATCTTCGGTAAACTGTGTGCCCAATTCCTCTATACAAACTAAGTTCGATGAATCATTAAATAAATTTTCAACAATATTATCTAAATCACTTTGCTGTTCGCCAAAAACACTTTTATAGTGATTAAAAAAACCAATAAGTTCCACTGGACAAGACTTTTTAGAATTCGGTTCTACTGTTCTCCAGAATTTTCGCGGATCAGTTTTGGAAAGTTTATGTAAATCATCAGTTTTCTTTCGCATATACTTGAACTTAGCCTATCTTTTAATTTTATTGTACGAGTTCCGTTCTGTTACAAATACTGTTCTATTCATATCACTTGGGTTTCTATTAAATTCATTACATACAACATTAAAGCGCACTCTTTGGATACGGCACTTTTTATCAAACCACTCACTATGCCTGTTCGAGTTTATATTGTCAGAAATCGTATATTCTTTGCCATACACACTAAAACATTTTGAATAAATTAGCTCAGTTGTTTGAGAGACACATGAATTTAAATCTTTAGAATCACCCAAACCGTTCACTAATTCTATCATTTCAGGTATCACGTCTGATATATATTGTTTATATGTATCATCTTTATCTGTATTCCAGTGCATCTTCCGACCGGTTTTAAAATCATTCGTGTAGTCTGTCATATGCGACGCTATATTAAAAGCAAGTGGTGCGTGGTCAGAAAATTCATTATAATCTAAGATATCAAAATAATTCATTATGTTAAAACACTTTGGAAAAGTAAGCAGATAATCAATTAAACTGCTTCCATTTTCATTGCAGAAAATGTGAACTTACCAACTTTATCGTTATATAAGCGACCGTTTACAATAGATATACCAGTTGTTTTACACATATTGATAATATTTTTGCCAAATGCGTTCAATACTTTGTCCATAGAATTTCTTATCGGAATGTCAATTTGCTGTTCAACCTGAGCAACATCTAAATACTCAACTAAATTATTAATGTCTATAAAGTCATTTTCATTACTAACTCTGCCGTTGAAATCACCTGTAATAAAAAGATTACCTTTGTATTCAAATTCACTACAAATATCAGTTAATTCATCAAAAAAAATATCAAAATCAACACGCCTGTAATATTCTGACTTAATATGTGGAATATAACATTAACATATAAACACATCATCATCAAAATTGAAAAAAGTTTTATCTAACTTAACGACAACTAAACCATTTTGTATTTCTTTTTCGACAGAAACCCCTTTACGTAATGCTGGTTTACAATACACACACAATCCGCCTTTATTTCTTCTACCTATATTGTCTACTCTATTCACATACGAGATTGGTTCAAAACCTTCAATATTTATAGTCTCATCTTTCCGTAGCCAGGTTTCTGTTAAGAAAAGGAAATCAAAATTATAAACGTAGCATACAAAATCACTGTCTGTACATTTTTTCCGAAGTCCGTTGATATTCCACGATACACATCTTATAGATTCTCCGCTTTCCTATTTACGTCCGTTGGTGTATTCCTTGCCATTCACAAACAACTTCTCTCCTTTGAAATCGGTTTCCTTCCTTTCTGCATCAGATCTTCATAGATTGGCTGTAGAGCTTTCCTTTTCTCCCTTATTTCTTTCGGAACTTGTTGGGCTATTCTATATTTCTTCCCTTTCAGCTTATCCTTTCCAATTTTCCGTACCCTCTCTCTCTTCATGAAAATTAAACTTGACCACTATCGGTCTTGGCTTGTTATCCCGTTTGGGTCCCAGTCTGTGAGCTCGATCAATCCTCATATCGACTACATTATCAATTTCTAGTTCTTTATCGCAAAATAATGTGTTTACTATAACCACACTACTTGACAATTACCCCAACCCCCCCCCCCCCCTAGGCGGGAATTATATAATCAGTGGTCCAATTATGTGTACACTATAGCCGCACCACTTCACAATTACCTCAGTGACCGTCCAAAGTCGGGAGTTTTAAATTAATGGTCCAATTATGTGTTTACCCTTTCTTGTCTTGCTAAGCTGGGAACCAAAGTGACCGAGTGGTTCTTAAAGTGTGCACCATGGATTATGACGCCTCTCACAGTTTAGGTTCAAATCCCAGTCGGGCAGATCTTGGGGCTATGGATTATGACGCCTCTCACAGTTTAGGTTCAAATCCCAGTCGGGCAGATCTTGGGGCTATGGATTATGACGCCTCTCACAGTTTAGGTTCAAATCCCAGTCGGGCAGATCTTGGGGCTATGGATTATGACGCCTCTCACAGTTTAGGTTCAAATCCCAGTCGGGCAGATCTTGGGGCTATGGATTATGACGCCTCTTACAGTTTAGGTTCAAATCCAAGTCGGGCAGATCTTGGGGCTATGGATTATGACGCCTCTCACAGTTTAGGTTCAAATCCCAGTTGGGCAGATCTTGTGGCTATGGATTATGACGCCTCTCACAGTTTAGGTTCAAATCCCAGTCGGAGCAGATCTTGGGGCTATGGATTATGACGCCTCTCACAGTTTAGGTTCAAATCCCAGACGGGCAGATCTTGGGGCTATGGATTATGACGCCTCTCACAGTTTAGGTTCAAATCCCAGTCGGGCAGATCTTTGGGCTATAGATTATGACGCCTCTCACAGTTTAGGTTCAAATCCCAGTCGGGCAGATCTTGGGGCTATGGATTATGACGCCTCTCACAGTTTAGGTTCAAATCCCAGTCGGGCAGATCTTGGGGGCTATGGATTATGACGCCTCTCACAGTTTAGGTTCAAATCCCAGTCGGGCAGATCTTGGGGCTATGGATTATGACGCCTCTCACGGTTTAGGTTCAAATCCCAGTTGGGCAGATCTTGGGGCTATGGATTATGACGCCTCTCACGGTTTAGGTTCAAATCCCAGTCGGGCAGATCTTGGGGCTATGGATTATGACGCCTCTCACAGTTTAGGTTCAAATCCCAGTCGGGCAGATCTTGGGGCTATGGATTATGACGCCTCTTACAGTTTAGGTTCAAATCCCAGTTGGGCAGATCTTGGGGCTATGGATTATGACGCCTCTCACAGTTTAGGTTCAAATCCCAGTCGGGCAGATCTTGGGGCTATGGATTATGACGCCTCTCACAGTTTAGGTTTAAATCCCAGTCGGGCAGATCTTGGGGCTATGGATTATGACGCCTCTCACAGTTTAGGTTCAAATCCCAGTTGGGCAGATCTTGGGGCTATGGATTATGACGCCTCTCACAGTTTAGGTTCAAATCCCAGTCGGGCAGATCTTGGGGCTATGGATTATGACGCCTCTCACAGTTTAGGTTCAAATCCCAGTCGGGCAGATCTTGGGGCTATGGATTATGACGCCTCTCACAGTTTAGGTTCAAATCCCAGTCGGGCAAATCTTAGTTGGACAAAAATTAATCAGTTATTCTGACGAAGTTTGGTGATTTTCGCCGTTTTCTTCAACAGACCTCAACTGATTGCTTCGTTGCAAATGAACGAAATTTAACCACTAATCTCCCTCTCTTAATTGTTAATTTTGACCATTATTTACTTGTATTGTGATGTGTTTTTGGGTAACTTCCTCATGTACACATTTCCATTTACAAAGGATGTCTTCGGTTTTTGCGAGCGATTGACCCACAGGAATATTCATGGTATGGCTTTAAGATTTTACCTGTGTAAGGCCACTGTTATATAAAATAGTGTTTTCTGTCACTTAATCGGCGATAACATTTACAGTTTAAATCCGTAGTAAAAATGGCTGTACAATGAATAAATACACTTTAAATCGAAATTAAATTATTTTTGTGATTTACCGATGCCCCAGCGGCATTTTCAACTCGTTGTTCCAGATTACAAACAAACCTACAGCCGTGACACTCTTGTTACATATAACAGTATACGACAACAAGCACGTTGTTGAGACGGCATGTTATATACGAGACTTTCACTTTGTTTTGTCTTGTTATATACATGTAGTAGTATATAATAATCGATGCTTATACAACTTGGTTAAACATTAACTTTTGACGAAAAAAGGTATTATAATTTATTCACTTACAATTTAGTTAAATAAAATTTAGTAGATAATGTGTTTTGATTAGGAAATATTAAAAAAAAACAAAAAAAAAACCGTGCGATGTATGGGATTCGAACCCACACATTAAAATAATAGCGTTTCGTAATATCTTAGCAGTCCACATACTTTACCACTGAGCTACCGAAGCTTACGAACGCTTTGTATACGCTATAATATATGAGTGACGGACAAGGATAATAGTTTAATTTTTAAGCGTTTTTCAATTTTTCACCATGATGGCAGGCATGCCCGTGGATAATCTTTAGGTTAGTGAAAACTAAATTAAATACCTACATTTTAATGTCGGTTTTGTCCACGGGCAGGCCTGCCATCAGTATGAAATTTCAATATATATGCAGTCAAATGTATGGAAATAACCATTTTCGCTTTGAATCACCGTTTTCATGCACATATAAAAATACTTATCCGTTACCAGAGATATCTTTTTTGACATGACACTTTAGAACATACTTTATTCTATAGATAGGAAGTACTTTTAACCAATATTTTATTAATGTAAATTTTGACATGCATGAAATTTTCCTATGGGTCATTTCCTTATATTTTCCGAAGACATCCTTTATTTATTTATTTTATTGTTTTATACTTGAAGATAACACAATACCAAAATGGATGGAGACATTTTGCTGTACCGGAAAGAGTTTTATGTGTTATGGAATTGTGGGAAATTGGGAAATAAAATAGAGGATACGGTTTTGGTTTGTATCGTCACTCTAGATGAAGGCGACACGACCATTATACGAATATTTGATTCCGAAGCTGGCGAAGATACGAGGGCAGAAGACAAATTACTGGAATGGCTTCCCAATGACCCCAATGTGTGTGACAGTAACCTCATCAATATTGAAATATTGACAAGTCATTCACCGAGGTTCTCGTTCTCAAAATCGTTTTCAGAAATGAAATTGGCCATTGAGGATCAACAAAAGGAAGTGCATGTTGATTTCAAAATTGTCCACATGTATAATGTTCTAAGAGGCGAAGAGGAAGCGGATGAGAACAAGAACGGAATTAGAGAAATGGCTGCTGCTCACATCCGGTTGGGTTCTGTTTCTGGGCAGGACTGGCAATATTTACGCCAAATCTTACGTCATAAAAAAGGAATTGATGAGCGTGAAAAAACTAATCGAAAAGTGCGTAAAACTCTTAAGAGGATTTTAAGAATGGAAGATTTGCAGATATCTCGTCATGGCAGTATTTGTCAGGAAGGACTTCTCGTGCCACGTCACGGAAGTGTGAGTCATGACGTACTTATGTCACGTACCGGAAGTATGACCGACGCTACTCAGACGGAATTTTCCGATTCGTCATTTGAAGATTACTAGCCATGGTTACCAGATAAGAAAGAAACTATGTGATTGGTTATATGAACGAAGAAGTTAAAAAACATAGTGGAAAAAAATAAAACTTTTTGATTACTTAATTTTCCGACAGAATGGCGTTCGTCGCTGTACCACGTGATACCTCCTAACGTTTGTTCAGGACACTTATTTCCAATGGATATGGATTACGTTTTTCGGTAAAAACGACATTATTAAGGGACTTTGCGATGTTAACGTTTTTGAGAACGTTCCACACCAACGTTAAGATGTATTGGTTACGCGATACATCGGCGAACCCCATTACGAAATGATAATTAAAATCGGTTCTGAGACTAAAATATTTTGCACCTTAAATACGTGATGGCGGGGTCACAACAATGTTTCCCTGGCAACCTCATTTTATATCTCTGGTTGAAGGGATTTTATACGCTAACCTTGTATATGAGCCCGTCCAAGTAGAAACGTCCCTTATGGTCAAATTTTGACATTTTCAGATTTTGTCAGATTTGAATAGAACATTTCATGACCTTTCTAATGATATATGGCATTCCCTACTTTACAAGCGTAAAATATATGTATTTTGGTCAATAAAAAGGAGTGTTTGTTGCCAATTTACATTTTTTGCCGCCATAACGTCATGATAACGTCACGTTTGAACAATGTGCCTAATTTCGGCCTTTTGTGATAAAAAAGTTGCAAACGGTTACTGGGTTATTCATTCCTACGTCTCTTGTAACGTTTCTTATATAATCCATGATTTATGTCAATAAGGGTCTATTGTTCAAGCAAAAACATCAGAATTTTTGTCAAAGAGACTGCAAGGTAACAAACCATTTTGCCTCGAGTTTAGCGACTTTTTCCTGCGCATTCATTCTATGAATGTAAAAAAAACTTTGAAAGTGAAAACTTAGTATTACGAGATAACAGTACGAAAAAAAATAAGATGACGACATTGATAAATTGATTGATTGAATAGGTTTTACGTCTCAGTCAAGAAATTTTATACTTAGTCACCACTTTATGTGAAATGGCAGAATGTTTTCTTTGCAGTGCGCTCAGGGAAATGTGCAGGGAGGTCTTCCGTGACATAGGGCATCAGATTTTCTAGTCTCTTCTGAAGAACCTTTTGACTTTTATTTTAAAATGCAGTGTGCTTGACGAAACAGTCACTGCTTATTACCAAGCCTTGTCAGAGCCTGCCGGGGTTCGAATCCATATATATTCGAATTGAATATGTATCAATCGAAAAAAATAGTGAATTAATTGGTTCCAATTGAAGATGGCAAGTTTGAAATTTCTGCATGTTGATCAATTGATCAAAACTTGACAAACGGTTAATTTTACAGGATTCCAATCCAAGATCATGAATTCATATGCTGTGCCTGTATTGGGCTGAATTCATACCTTATATTTTATCATTTTAAAAATGTATCGTAGGTTTGATGGGATTTTATCCTAAATGGGCCGATTTGGTTTGTTTAACACACATTTCCTAAATATTCTTATAGTTATAATTTAAAAAAGTAATAGTATTACTAGTATATTTGAAGCTTTAGATTTTTGCTCCGACAAATGTATATTTTATTTGCATTTCTTTGTGCAACTACATCTTCATTCTATTATATGTTAAAATGAGGGGTATTTCCCGCTGTTGCTATTTGTTTTCAAATCAAGCTTCGATTGTCATTAAAACTTGCCATGCATGTATTACACATAATTGATGGTCTATTATTAACTAAACTATTTAAAGAAAGACACACACGCCAACACTATACCATCCATAACAAATAATTACAACAAAAACAAGAAATATATATATGCATGTAGCCTATGGTATTGGATAGGCGGCTATTTATTAATATACACATAAATATATATTACATGTACCCATTAATAATGCCCAGGATTAAAAACCAAAGATAAAACTAAATAAGTTAAAAACTCTGGAAAACCTTTGGGCTCTATGTTCCCAAAATAAATAACAATAATAATAAAACAATGGTCTGACCAGTGTGAAGACCAAGGCTAGAATGACACGTACTTTAACAAACTTACTACACCTCACTTAAAAATTCGTGCATCACGCCTGACATACATACACGAAGAATGCCACGCCCCCTAATTTAAATATTAAAGAACCAAACAGACAACAATTTTTTCTATACTACGTAACGAAGAAAATTGTGAATTATACTATAAGCTTAGTTAATCTGTAGGACAGGGGTTCAAATCTGAATAGCTACATGCATTACATGTATTTATTTAATTTGTAATATCCTTTAAATTTGTCTTTTCTACAAATCTGTATTTCTATGTTCTTTTCTTTGAAAACACACTCATTCCTTTAGGTCAAGCCACTGGCAATATTATTTTGATTACACATATCACCCCCGTGAATTCTAAGTGGACCGTGATGTTAATACTTTATCACTTATCGTATAAAGATGAAAAATGAAAACTATGGTTTTTAAAATTTACAAATCGGCACATTACTTCTATACATGTATATGAGGTAATGGTATGTGGGCAGTACCGTAACTACCTATGAGGCAACAGAGGCAATTGCCTCGGTAAAAATTTAACCAAATACTGTTTCGCACAGAAGTGTGATATTGAGAGAGAGAGAGAGAGAGAGAGAGAGAGAGAGAGAGAGAGTTTAAACGAGCAGTTCCTTCAACTAGTTACAGTTTACAGAAAACTAATTTATTGATTTAATCAAATGGTTGTCACATTAAACGTTCGCATTATATTTAATTTGTCATTTTGGTAACTATAGTTGTATTGCGGTACTATGTGATTACGACATTTAGCGTCTTGTCATGTGTAAATCTATCAAGTGATCTTGCTAATGAAAATCCAGGAATATTCTGAAAAATCCAGGTTAAATTATAGACCTGTTTTTGTCTGATACCCGCCCACATACAATTTAAACTTTTAAACTATCCTTTAACCGGGATTAAGAGTTTTAGTGGTGTGGTTAAACTAGCTTTCATGGCAAAAAACCATCTCGCTTATTTTACAACAGCTGGTCTAGATTTGAGCTTTACATGTTAGAGATAAAAAAAACATAGAGACTGTTGGTACTGTATGTCATTATATATTGAGCTTCAATTCTTGCCTCAGTTTATTTCAGGGCCTAGTTACGGTACTGTGTGGTGCCCTTTTGTCTTTGGTGTGTACATAATTATGCATTTTACAACCGTGTTCTATGCAAAGCTGTTTAATTGTGTGCTTCACAACGCTGAATAGCAATCGGACAATTTTGAGTATACATACATGTAAAAAGCTACACTTATCGGTCTGATTGAAAAAAAATTGTCAAAATTTAGATAATAAGTAGATAATTTAAAAAGCTTGAAAACTTGTTTAGTAAACATGTTCTCTTGTCATCAAAAAGAAATTGTTTGATGGGTTGAGTTTTATGTATTTGTTCACGGAAAAATCAATAGCTGATCAATGCATTTTGAAATATCTATTTTGTAGGATTTCGTTAAAATGATGTGAACATTACAGTTTACAACGGAAAATGATAAAAATAAAACGTTTTTTTCATTTTCCTTACAAGCTGACAATCGATTCTGGTAATGCCGACTTTAATGCTAACTTCGGTCAGCTCGGTTAAACGGTTATAAATATGTACTGAATGCAGTGATAAAGAAGGTAGGATGTCGGCATTGAACATTTTTAAAATTAAAAGAATGGACATGCATGGAATGCAAGTTAATTATGTACTAAAGATGTATTCCTTAATTTTATTTTTGCCATGTACCAACTGATCACTAGATTCATGATAAAAATGCATTTTTCTAGCAAAGCATATCCCCAAATCCAAAGGACACAATATGGTACTAGCCAATAGATTCATAATTATTATTTCATAAAAAATTCAAAAGTAGCACGGGAGTGGTGTACATGTGTATGTGTCACAAGAAATTTTAGCTAGCTCCAATTTTTCTGTATTTACCAAACAACATTAATATTTATCACAGTACTTAGCAATTGTAGGAAATAAATGTGCATTCAAATCGTATAAAATTGATGTCGTCACGCATTACAAAAATATTAAAAAAAATTGAAAATTACCAAAATGATTACTTCACATTTCAAATTCTTGAAAATTTGAGCTAAAAATAATACGAGTAATAAAATAATAGCCAGTCTAGAATTAAAAAAGAAAATCGAAAAGGCCGTCAAATTTAAATTATCCGACAAAAACAAGAAGACAAAAGAAATTGGATAAAAAATAAATTTATCATAATGTAAAAAAAATATGAACCCGTGGTGATTTGAACTGGCAACAGACATTTTTTTCAAAAACGTAAATCTAGAACGCTATCCATTGCGCCACCAACGCCAACGTCAAATGGCATTGTTATTCTCAAATACATGAAAATGCTACATTGTACGGTAGCTTGTGACGTCATGTTGTTTACATTTGCCCCTCAAAACACAATATTCAGACAACGAATCATGTTTATAATAGCCGAGGAACCCATTCCATTCTTAAATCAAAGGTAATCTGCTTAGAGACATATCAATCGCAAATAACAACACTCGAAAGAACGTGTATAGTTTAATAATTCTTCACCTGCGACAATTGTGCTTTGCCTTTGGTTTGCTGTCGAATTTGACACGTTTTAATTTTATTCCATTTTATATTACCCCATTATTAAAATATTATTATCATTATGTGATTTACAATTAGGTGTTCTCTGCTAATTTGGATCAAAATAAACCTTTCCGAGTTAGCCTACTGAAGTTATTTTTTTTCATTAGTCGAGTCATTTTGCGCAGCGAAACACTTTTGTCTCCCGAACTTTCGACGTCATTTTCTCCGCTTACGTCACAATGCACATAAGGGACGTTTCTACTTGGACGGGCTCATATGTCATTAATAATCTGATATAATTATGGTTCTGTTGCTAACAATTGGTCAATCTACTTAATTTTGAGGTCAAATTTCCATAGAAACCTATATCGACCTACGCTGTAATTAACACCCTCTGATTAGGTCAGTAAAGGTTTTTTTGTATTATTGTCAAAATATACTATTGTCAGAATTGTCAAAATATACTATTGTCTGACCATGAATTGTCAAATATACTATTGTCTGAATTTGCTACTAGTTAAAATCTTAAATTCCTCAAAAACTAAGACATACTCCACCATACAATGTATTTCCTTTGCTAAATTTTATATTTTTGGTTCTTTGTGTATCTGTTCAACATCTGGAAATAAATTTTGTTTTCACAATTTTGGTCCAAGCACTACTGATGAGGAATTATATTCCTCCCGAAACGGCCGTCTAGTGTTGTAAACTGAATTAAAACTGGTATAATATGTAATTTAAGTTTGGATAACCGTGTCGTTGACATTGCTACCAACATGGATCAATGGAGGATATCACACTAAAACATGGATCAACGGAGGATATCTCAATATTTCGAAATATGCTGAATCTTTTCATAATTAAGTAGATAGACCAACTCCTATAATGACGTACTACTGGTTTTCTAGTTAAAATAGTCACTAGATGTTTTAGAATTTGTTTTAATACAGATTGTTTCGATCGGTTTATACCCTGGGATTACCAACATTGATTTAGCTTGGCACGGCCTTCTTTGAGCACATGTATAGCAGTACACGTGTATACACAACTCATTTTGGTGATCAACCTGTTCTCATTTTGGTGATCAACCTGTTCTCATTTTGGTGATTAACCTGTTCTCATTTTGGTGATTAACCTGTTCTCATTTTGGTGATCAACCTGTTCTCATTTTGGTGATCAACCTGTTCTCATTTTGGTGATTAACCTGTTCTCATTTTGGTGACCAACCTGTTCTCATTTTGGTGATCAACCTGTTCTCATTTTGGTGATTAACCTGTTCTCATTTTGGTGATTAACCTGTTCTCAGTTTGGTGATTAACCTGTTCTCAGTTTGGTGATTAACCTGTTCTCATTTTGGTGATTAACCTGTTCTCATTTTGGTGATTAACCTGTTCTCAGTTTGGTGATTAACCTGTTCTCATTTTGGTGATTAACCTGTTCTCAGTTTGGTGATTAACCTGTTCTCAGTTTGGTGATCAACCTGTTCTCATTTTGGTGATTAACCTGTTCTCATTTTGGTGATTAACCTGTTCTCAGTTTGGTGATTAACCTGTTCTCAGTTTGGTGATTAACCTGTTCTCATTTTGGTGATTAACCTGTTCTCATTTTGGTGATTAACCTGTTCTCAGTTTGGTGATTAACCTGTTCTCATTTTGGTGATTAACCTGTTCTCATTTTGGTGATTAACCTGTTCTCAGTTTGGTGATTAACCTGTTCTCAGTTTGGTGATTAACCTGTTCTCATTTTGGTGATTAACCTGTTCTCATTTTGGTGATTAACCTGTTCTCAGTTTGGTGATCAACCTGTTCTCATTTTGGTGATCAACCTGTTCTCATTTTGGTGATTAACCTGTTCTCATTTTGGTGATTAACCTGTTCTCATTTTGGTGATCAACCTGTTCTCAGTTTGGTGATTAACCTGTTCTCAGTTTGGTGATTAACCTGTTCTCATTTTGGTGATTAACCTGTTCTCATTTTGGTGATTAACCTGTTCTCATTTTGGTGATTAACCTGTTCTCAGATCCCCCCCCCCTCCCTGTAGTGGCAGAATCTTCTATCCCGGATGCAGTCTACGGAATAGGATGCGAGATAGGTTGTAAAGCCAGGCTCGTAGCTAGGTGAAAATTACGTGGATTCAAAGGCATGCTAAATAGGTTCAGGGGCCTTGAAAATTGTGAAATATTGATGTCACATGGTGACAACCTGGTGGCATTTTTTGAATTAAATTTGTGGAATCTGAAGCCGAGGTTTTGCGAGAGATTTTGTCAAAGGTCAGCACTGGTCAGTACAGGATACTAGTTAGACAAATTATTTTATTGTATTCTGTATTTGTAAGAGAATTGATATCATTACCATGTGTTCTGTATGAAGGAATAATTCGAGCAGAAATGATATTATACTAAAATAAATTATGTGGACGCCATGGCGCACTGGTGTACATAGGGAGCTATGCGCCTGAAAGCAACCCTCAAAATGCACACCGTCACCATATAAGTTATAAAACCCGTACATACACACTATACATAGACACCATACGTGTATATTAAGTCTGTATTTGAACAAGAAAATCTGACAAAATACATTTTACTCTATTTAGCAAATAATTGTAAACAGAATTATTACATAAATAATACAGGATTGTCACAATATGGAACCACGTTCTTATTAAAATGATTTTTTAAATTGGAAAATTTAGTTGGAAAATCAGTAGTGAAAGTACAGTCAAACCTGTCTATAAAGGTCATCCAAGGACACCAGTAAAAGTGACTTTTATGGGCAGGGGGTCTTTATATACAGGTTCAAGTAATATGAATAAAAAAAACTATTGGAATACAATTCTATCGACCTTTATGAGCAGGTGGCCCTTATATAGAGGTGGCCTTTAAGACAGGTTGGACTGTATTATAAATATTGCATTTATTTATATTTGTTAAATATTTTTGTTTCATAATAAAGAATAAAAGGCTTGCTTGGTGTTGTATCTCTCTTTAAATCGTGGAAGAAAACTTGTTTTCTATCACTGTCATGACCGCCTTCGTTATTTCTACGAAACTATCGCAGGTGCCCGGGGAATGATTTTAAATATTTTATTTAAAAAATGTATGTACATGTATATGTGATACGCTATATTTTTATAAAATGCTGAAAACTCTTTCCCGGTGCATAATATCCATTCCCTGGGCACCCATGGAAACTACTCGTTTCCTTTTCAGGATCAAATCCGGGAAGTTTGACATTCTGTAGATCCACTCTATTGGTTCCCTCGATAACAACATGTCATTATGTGCTTAAAAAAAGATTGTTGTATTGTAATTAATGGCACCATTGGTGTCATGCGTTTCATTCAAGATTCTTCTGAGGCCGCGGTGGCCTAATGGATAAGACGCCAGTCTACAAATCCAGGGTCTCGTACCGCTGTGAGTTCGAGTCCCGCTCAGACCACATGTGGGAAAGTGAATTTTCCTTGCCGTTCGCCTTTGGTACGCTTGTCTGCGGCGTAGTGACTCTGTGAGCTAGCATGTTAAAGTCGCCCAGCCCTGAGTGTGCGCTAGTACAAAGCAGACCATAAAACACATCCGCACTTCACATGCATACAAAAAATTGTTCATAGATTAATCCATAGAGATTAATAAAATAGTTCTCGTTGCGAATAGCTGAAAAATTGCTGATGCGATGCTAAGCAACATTCAACCAACCAACAAGATTCTATTTACGTCGAGGTGGTCAGTTCAGAAGTGGTGGAGAAAATTACTACCCAGTGAAAACAATCGACCTTCGGCCAGTAAACTATAAAAAAAATCCCCACACTAAAATGACTGAAACATTAGTATAGGCATATACAACATTGACCTGTCTGCTTGACATTTCAATAGGAATATTCAAATACAGTCAAACCTGCCTTAATGGCCATCTCTATATAAGGACACCTGCCTTTAAAGGCCAGTGAAATGTTATCCAATCGCTCTTTATTCAGGCTATTTGAACCTGTATATAAAGGTCACCTGCCCATAAAGGCCACCGTTTAACAGATTATTTTGGTGTCACGGCCTTTGTAGACAGGTTTGACTGTTTGATGACCCACCCGAAACATAGGTAGTATATTAATTGTGATTCTCATGTTAATACATAAACATGCATCTTTGCACGTACTAATGTAGTTAAACTTAAATAAACTGGTACATAATAAATATTTAATTATTCCCCGCCATCAGCCTGGTCGGTTGGGGGTGGGTGAGAATAATACCGCTCTGTGTGTGTGTGTGTGTGTGTGTGTGTGTGTGTGTGTGTCCAAGTTGGTTTCCATGCATTTAAAAGAGAACCGTACATCCTTGGTCAGTTGATAATCGGCTTTGTGTGGGATTGCTCGAAAGCACAGTTGTGCATCCAAGATGGCCGCTGTTACTAAAAATAGACTTTTTCACCAAATTCATGATGTCCGTTCATTAACAAGAAAACTGTACATCTGATCGTGCTGAAACTTATCTGTTGATTTGTTATGATGGTGAGTGGTGTGAGATTGCTCGACAGTCCAAGATGGCTGCCGATACTATAAATAGCGAAAACCTATAATTGACCATTACATCCTTATTTATGTTGAAATTTTAAACATAGAACATTAAACATGTTTACCAGGTTTTTCTGTAAAACTTTTAGTGTATCTAAGATGACCACTTTTACTATAAATAGCAAAACTAATAAATGACCATTACAGCCACATTTATGTACCAATTTTGTCAGAATTTTAAACATAGGAAATAAAACTGTGGGTATTTTAAAAACATATGTAATATGTTTTTCCGTTAAATTTTTAGTTTGTGTAATATTTATGAAATATGCAAATAAGGTGTATTTATAGTTTAAGGGCCAGTGCATCGTGATTTATGGACTCGTGCATTACAAATTATGGATCACTTTATAAGGGGTTATGGATCAGGCTGTATCACGGGTTATATACATGTACCACTGTATCACAGACCTACTCTTTCACTATTTATTTATTTATTTATTTATTTATTTATTTACCTGTATGACGTGTTTTAAAAATTAATTACTTTATTCTACTCTCTTGTTTATGGTATCCCGAACAATGGTGGGAAGTACAAATAATACAAGACGCGCGGTTTACTAGGAAGTTTCGGGTCTTATCGTAAATCCACTATTCGATCAGTAACACTCCGAATGATTGCCGTCATGACAACGATGTAAAGAAAGACTCCATTTTGTTTAGAAGAAAATGTTGCAGTTATGTGAAAAATAATTGTATATCGGATTACTGAGTGAAGACATCGATTAAAAAGAATGGCAACCCAAACACAAACTATCAGACGTGGGTTCCAGCCCACGAGAGTACACGATTATCTTTATGGTAGGCTATAAAAGCTTGTTTTTATCACGAAAAACACACGCACCGCACTGTCAAAAACATGTCAAAATAGTTTATGCAGCAAAATTTCTGTCTACCATTTTATTGCACTTTTATTATGAAAATCGAATGTATATTTATGACCAATATTAACATTGCAACAAGAAGTTGGGTCTTTGGAATCTGAGATGACAGCAAACTTTCCCCGTTTCTGATCTTTTTTGCTAAATTCATCTTTTCTCTTCTTTCACCTTTGACAAATATAAACCTCGCCTGGATCTATGTTTCGCTATAAAACGTTTCACAATATGTAATGTGGTTGTATATACTGTTTTTAATTAATAAAAACGTTATAATAGCTAAAATTTGTGTTGATTTATCAGTTTTCTTCCTCATAATGATAACGACCCTTCATAGGATGTCAAGGCTGTGGGACATAAAAGAATAATGCCATACAGTTACACAATTTTGCTGTGTAGCTCAGCCAGTACAGCATACATGAAAATACATGTAGGAAATGTTTTTCTGCTATTTATAAAATCAGCTGTTTTTTCAACAACATAAATGGAGTAAATCTATCCATTGGAAGATTGTTATATAATACATGTATACATAGTACTCTTGAATATGCCTACCCAGTCTGGTGCTCCATACAGAATGATTCACTAAAGAAGTTAGAGACCGTTCATCGAGCAGCTCTGTTAAAAATCACAGGAGGTTTTACATCTACTCCAACTTCTTTGTTAGAAGCACACAGTGTAATTCAGCCTATTCGTCTAAGATATGAGGAAATCATGCTGCAAGAATTAGCCAGAATCAAGAGAAAACCACTTGATAATCCAATTCGTGCAAAGATGGAACAACTCCTAGCATGTACACAATTTATGGAACATAAAATTATCACTCCAATTCACCACTTTAATATGGCCAATGCAGACTTCTCACAGAAGGCAAATATTAATAACATCGAAGAAGAATCATCTTATAATTTAGATACATTCACCAGTGAACCAGTTAAAAATATTCTTTTAACAACTGAGAATCTTGGTAATAGTAAAGACAGAACGGCTGAACAAATACAGAAAGCTACGACCATCACACAGGAGTTTTTATTACAACTAGATCCTGATACCATGATTATCTTTACAGACGGGACTGCTTTAGGAAACCCAGGTCCAGTTGGTGCAGCAGCCCTAATTTATACCAAAGGATTAAATTTTGATCCTGTTTTAATTAAAGAACCAGTCTCAAATTACAGCACTAGCTACCATGGTGAGCTATATGCTCTGAAGTTAGCATTCAACTATGTACTAACCTACAGTACCTTAAACCAGTGTAAATCTGTCCATATTTTTAGTGATTGCCAAAGTGTTATCTCTACAATTTTATCTACAAATGACCAAAGTTGTTTCACTCATCTTACCAATGATATTTACTCTTCAATTAATAACCTGAAAAAAAGGAATATCAGACTCAATATTTCATGGATAGCTGGACATGCAGGTATTAATGCCAATGAAAAAGTGGATTTAGCTGCAAAAGAAGCAGCAAATGAAGCTGCAAACACCGAAATTGTGGAGCTGTTTGTACCATATTCGGACATAAAAATCTGTATAAAAGAACACATTAAAGAAAAATGGCAGAGACAGTGGGACCTAGAAAATGCTAACCAATTTTATCATGACCTCATACCAAATATTGGCATAATAACGAAAAAGAAGTGTGAAAGAGACTTAGAGTATGCCAGACTCAGACTTATATCTGTCCACAACAGACTTAAAGATAACATGAACAGACTCGGCCTTACAGACAACCCAACATGCGATTGTGGTAACAACAGGGAAACCGTCCAACATATTATTTTAGAATGTGTAAAATATGAAGAATACAGACGTGAACTTATGTCCGTCATCCAAAGAGAATTAAATGGTGCGCTTCCTATAAGCGGAGATTATACTATGACGGTGCTCCTGGGAGAATGTAAGGATATACCACCGAGTTCAAGAGATGCCATTTCTGACGCCTTTGAGACATTTATTCGAAGCAGCAAAATTTTAAATATAATATAAACGTACTCATTCGATCGCAGTAGCGCCTACCTACAAAAGTACAAAGTGTTAATCTCTCCATAGTGGAACTTTAAACCCATAGTGTTATTCCAAATTCCATAGAGTCCATTTTCTCGCGAAGAAGGAGAATTAGGATAACAACAACAACAACAACATACAGCTATTATTGGTTTGTCCTCTCTTTCCAGTTAAACTTTTTTCTCTCTCTCATACGGCTTTGATCATATCCAAGTAATTCTCAGTAGAGCATGTATGTGTTTTTGTGGTCAGCTGTTTGCATATTATAACTTTCCTTGTTTGTACTTCTTTTGTTTTATGATGATCATTGTTCTCCAATTTTTATGGTCTACCTCGTTCTGACAACTGTAATTATCATGTTTTATTTATATTTGTAGATCCATATCATGTATCTGCCAGTGAGCGTGATCATGCACGGTCCACGTTTAAAGCCCACACCAGTGTGGACAGAGTCGTAAGTGTACATTGTAGTGAATTGATATTTACTAGATTTGACTTAAACATAGTTTTGTTAAGTTGACATGATTAGCAATATGTGTTAGTACAACTACACATCATGATTACCGGTACTCATATTTACTGTAATACATTTTCTGTCGCCAATGTCAAGAGGCATTATCTCAGTAGTAACCTTACGTAAGTAAATGCATTATATAAAACATAATAAACTCCTGTGCAGAAAATGAATTCAGAAAATTGTTTTTCTAATTAAAACAAAATTTTCAATAAACCTACACATATAAAGTTTTGTTTTGGTCCTGGTTAAAATTCATTGATGGTATTACCAGTTTATTATTAAACATTTCTGTAGACATAAAAACATGACATGATATTTTTTTCAAAAATTCTTTCTAGAAACGTGTGCCACTGTATGACACAATGTTCAGTGAACTGCGACATCACCCTAGGTTCCAGATGCGACTTGATGTCACAGATCCAGTGCCTAAGTTTATTTCACGACAATGGAGAGGATATGCTGACCAGAAAAGAGAACAGCTGATCAGATACACAACGTAAGTTATATGTCTGTCTCCAATCTGTAGCATTGGCAATGATCAAGCCAGTTTGTATCCTTGTTGATGCCGGTATGTAATGACTGAGTGTAAGACTTACCTTTGAATGGTACGCTAGTTTGTCATCAATGTAAATAACCAACATGTTTGCCCGTATCAGTTCAATGAGTAGCAAGGTTAACTAGACCAGAGTAAATACAATGTAATTATATATATATGATCATGTTAAATTTGTATCCCAATTTTACTCCACATGAAATGACAGAATACCTTATGGTTTGTCATAGCTAAACAACATTTTTTACCAGTATCCATTCAGCTAGTAGCCAGGTTGTCTTTGACTGGCCCACTTGAGATCATACATCACAGTTCAACTGGGGATTGAACTCACAACCTTTGAATTGAGTCTGTATACTTAACCACTTGACTAAGAATCTTAAACTCAATGCAACGTATAAATGTAATGACAGCATGTTTAAATAAACTTTGCCAACACATGTGGATTGACTAGCAATATAAATATTAACAGTCACCATGTTTTTCTTTCAATAAATCCTATTGGGCACTGTGTAACCTTATGACACTGCAGCAGTGTGTGCCAAACTTTTAAATGATTAATGGACATTCGGTCTGGTAAACCTAGAAACTTTACCAGACCATAAAGTTTTTTACTGGACCAAAAATTTTTCAATAAAAAGAAAACAATTATTCGGTTTTGTAAATATTTACTTATTTTCTCCTTTAAAACGGAAAGCTATGGGAGGCACAAATTATGAAAGAAAATTTAAGAAACATTGGATGGAGGGGCGACCATGGTTGCAATTTGACGAGGAGAAACAAGTCGGGTCGGGTCGAGTTAGGGAGGCGTAGCACACAATAATGATTTAAAAGGTCAGAATACATTTATTTATGGAAGTACAAATAAATGTATTCTGGCCTTTTAAATTATTATTGTGTGCTGCGCCTCCCGACCCATAAAATTCAAAGCAGTGTGTGCAATTCATTACACATTTCTCCTCGTCAAATTGCTACCATGGTCGCCCCTCCATCCAATGCTGCTTAAATTTTCTTTCTTTTCTTTTCTTCATAATTTGCACCTCCTGTTGCTTTATTGGTTTCCCTGGAATAGCTCCTGGAACGTATATTTCAGGTTAAACATTTCTGTAATAACGGAAGTCGGATGGCAATAATAAAATTCGAATTGGAGCGGAACTATAAATCCGAATTTTTAGCGCTCTCTATTTTCCGAACTGGTTACCGGACATACGGTCCGGAAAAATCAGATTTTTTATCGGACCAGCGGTAATTTTATCGGACTTGTCCGACGGTCCGTCGAAGTTTGGCACACACTGCTGCAGTCTATTTCACATCCAGCTGTTACAGTGTCAAGACTGTCAATAAAAAAAAGAAAATTTGTGCAAGTAATACTGTTTATGAAATGAATAATAATGGCAACTCCTAAATATTGTGAGATATCCTTGTAAAATTACTTCATGTAAATCATCAATTTATACTTATAATTAAGCTTCTGTGTCGATGCTTGTGAATCTAGACTGTTGTGTTTGTAATTATGTATATTAACTGTCTTCTGTTTTCTTTTCAGATTTAATTATGATCCGTCTGTACAAGTACCACCTAAACAATTTTCTAATGCAGAAGTATCCGGCAGAAATAGATACAAGTTCTTCAAAAGGTCAGTAGTCTCCTGGATCACAGTGTCAGTGTTCAATCTAAAAATTTTCAGAGAGGTCATTTTCAAAAACTTAACTTCTAAAACACCATAACTGTTACACCAATATTTTTGCATCCATGCTATGTTCAATGTGGCCAACTGCAACCTTAACAATGGGGCAATTTGGCAAAATAATGGGTCAGTGGTCCGTGGCCCCTTCTATAATCATCATGATGAATGCTGGGCTCATAGAATTTGTTAGTAAGATTGTCTGTGTAGTATAAAGAACATGTTCCTAATATTTAAATCAATTTAAAATCAGAATATACAGTCCAGTTTAGGCATTGTGTTGATAGTACAATCAAAGAAACCAAACATTGTCTGCCATTACAGGGCTTTCAATGTACTGAACTTGGGATGAAAAAGCAGTTTGTAACTTTTGTTATCAAAACAATAACTAATGTCTCCCCACCTTGTCCACATTATTTCTGTCATACATAATTCTAGTGATCTACATAATATCTGTTTGTCACACTTTTATTACTATATCTTGTTTACCTCAGATGTTGCTTACCATGTGTTTTCCAGTGAAGTCACCATTTTATTTTATTTGTTTTTATTTTCAGACCTATTATACCATTTTTAACACAGATACCACCAGAAGTCTTACTAGCTACTGCCAGGTAGGTTAATCCAGTTAATAAGAAATATTGTTTGATCATTTGGCTTCTAATATTGTACAGAAAAACATGTCATATCTGAACACCTTATACTGAAGATTGTGTTCCAATAAACAGGTGTTCCATTCTGTTTAGATACACAATATTACACATAATAGTATAGTCTACAATACTTGTTCAGTTTATACAGGATTTCTGGTTTCAAATGTTCCACTCTAGTCAATTCAATGTGAGGCCTGCATGAAAGTGTAGACCAATATATTTAGATAGATATACAAAGGACATCAGTTTTTAAGGTCTCTTCTAGACCCATTGGCTTTCATTTCAGTCACTACTTATTTTCAAGTCTTGGTCATACCATGGCCAAGGTTCGAACCCATGACCTCCCACATACAGAGTGAGCACTCTAACTAAAAAACAATAGTGATGTACAAAGGGAAAGATAGATCACAGTTCTATATTTTCATGCAGTTGTCAACTTTACTGTTCACTGTACATGATAAGATATTTGTGCTCCAATTATAATTCCGATATTCACCAAGATGAATAAAGTATTCAGCTTCTATTGTCTTTGTAACTACATGTGCTTTGGTTTTTAGCTATCTGATTTAGTGAAATATATTTCATATCATAAAATAGGACTGATAATCAAATTAAATTTAAAAAATGAAGATAATTAGATAATTTTATATATTATATGTTAAAAAATTAATTAAAAAGATTCTAAAAATTATGAATTATATTTTTGTTTTGACAGACAAGATCCACTGTCTGGTGCTGATCAGATGCACCTTGAACGTCCGCCAACTCCACCCACTAAAACTGTCGAAACACAAACAGATTACAGAGACTCTGAGGCCCAAACGGATCCATATACCCCAGAATATGTTGTGCGACCAGGATCTGCCCCAGAACTCCTGACCCTGGCCACACTGTCATACGGTAAGTTACCCCAGAATATGTTGTACGACCAGGATCTGCCCCAGAACTCCTGACCCTGGCCACACTGTTGTACGGTAAGTTACCCCAGAATATGTTGTACGACCAGAATCTGCCCCAGAACTCCTTAAGCAGAACTCGAGATTATTTGATTCTGTCATACTGTCACATTGTTCAATCAAGGGTTTTTTCAAATGCTGCCATTAAAAACAGTTCTCTAAAACACCACAACATCAATATCTTTGCATTCATGTTATGTTAAATAGGGCCTACTAATGCTTCCAGAAAGGGGCCATTTGGCAAAATAAAAGATCAATGCCCTTTTTCTGGAATGAACAATGCTGTCAACTTTTTTTTATTATTTTGCAAGTCTTTTCAGATTATATTTATTTATTTATTTATTTATTTATTTATGCATTTCAAAAGTATTCTTTTAGACTCGCTTATGATATTCTGCGCAAAGGATGAAACCATAAAGAATACAAGATGCAAGGTTTACACATCCAACATTTGATCATGCAGTGACACTCTGATAGATTGCTGTTATAATGTATGATTGATTTAGTTTAATGCAATACAACACTGTTTTATCATTGTTTCACCTTTAGGTCGGGGACTTCCAGCTGGTTTAGCTGAAGTTGAGATGATAGAACGAGCTCGTGCCAAACGTGCATGGGAGGCAACTCTTCCCCCTCTAAATGACGTCTCTCAGTTGGATAAAAGACGTAGAATGATGGACGAAATGGAGAGAAAGGAATGGGCCCTTAGAGAACAGGAAATAGAGAAGTAAGAACTAATGGCTTTACATTTTTATTGTCCCCTTGCAAACGAAGTTTGGACATGATATAGCATTTTATATGTACATGTGTATGTACTTGCGTGTGTTACGCTTCCCTTGTCAGTGGTCTAATGACTTTCTCAACAAAATTTTATAAAAAACATGATAAAAAGGATTTCATAGTAATATCTTTGACAAGTTCGTGTTTCGGTACTGGTGAACCCGATTTGACAGCGCTACTGGCCTTTGTTTATTTGAGTGAAATATTTCTGTCATGTATTACACAATACTCCATTGCTAGGGGATTAGTAATTATACTAAGGGGTATACCTTAGGGGTGTTGGTTTCGTTTATTCCATTTCTAGGGGATCAGTAGTATCACTTGTGATGTCTTGTTTAAATATGATTTTTAAGGTTTTTTTAAACACAATTCTCAAGCAATATAACATGTACATGTTGTTATCTATAAGTTAATTTCAGTATCAAAAAGTTGAGTAAATGACAGTCTCTGCATTGACAGTCTCTGCATTGACAATCATTTGATCTCTGGATGACTGAATTAATATTTCTTCTACCGGATATATCTGAATAAGTAATGCATGTTTGATGTTATAGGTTACAAGAAGCTCGTTTAGAAGTCTTAAAGAAACTTCTGAAACAAAGAGAAGAAAATCACCAAGAACTGAACATAAAGAGACTGGATAAATTATGGTTTGTACTAAAGTTATATACATCTCTATCAATCTGATAATAATCATTAACATTATATATATAATACACAGTGAGTCTGTGAGGCTTTCGTGTGTCTCACACTATAAATTTATGATGTTAGGGTTAAAGTACAGTCAGTGTAGTTACAAATTGTATCAGATGTACGGATTGCAAAATGTCTGTTTTCAAATAGCATGGAACACTATCATCAAAAATGTTATAAATACAAAAATCTGACATACAATGTACCTCATAAATTGTTTATTAAAATGTCAGCTTATTATGTAATCGGATATCATTAAAATAAAAACTTTTTCATGTAGTAACTGGTGTGATGTATTCCAGTATTTTCGAAAAACGGTAAACTAAGTAGCAGGGTTTTATCTCTGTGTTCAACTGGACAAATAAATGGTATAAAACAAACTTAATAAATTTAAGGCAACATAGAAATGATTTATATTTCAGGTCAAAGAAACAGAAAGAGAAAGAAGTAAAAATCAAGAAGATTAGAAACGAACATATAAAAAGTAAGTCTATAAGGTTTATTATGTTGTTTGGATATTTGTTTCATCAGTACGGATAAGTCTGAATCTCTCCATTTTTATTAAGTTTTAATAATGAATACTTTCATGTTAAGTTAAGTTTGAATAAAACTGACATCTAGTGTGATTAGATATTGACAATGATGTGCAGAAGAACTTAACAATCTAAACTATTTTATTATGATATATATATATATATATCACAGTACGGACGTATTCTGAATACAATGTACTTCCTTGTCTAGCTCAGTTTGAGTCCAAGATCTGCTGTGATCGAGGACTTACTTGACCCACTGTATATGGGTATCAAAATCTGGTGCAAACACTACCACATCATCAAAATATACAAGGCAAGTCTTCCATTGGAGGCATGCAGTTTTCTGTCTATCTTCTGGCTTAACAGGGATCTGATTAAACCCTTGTATTAAATCAAATGTGCTAAATAGCTTGACACCAGAATACATTAATGTATAATTTAATACAAACCTGTCTAATTTGTGTGATCATAAATATTGTTTAGTTAATAAGCATATGAAAACCAAAACAAAACACAGTAGATTTAGTACAGAAAACGATAAATTTATCATCATAAAATTGGCAGTCCAAAATATCTCTACACAGAACATTGTTATGTAAATATATGTTATTCACTATCAATCTGTTCTTGTCATTAACAGCCATCAGAAAGCTAACAGGAAAAAGGAAGAAGGTAGAAGGAAAGTTAGAACGTAGAGAGATCATTAATGAGTACGCTGGTTACGGATCTCAGACGTACGCACCTCTGACGAGAATCGGAATGTTTCTGGATCGCGGATCAGAACAGTATGTGGTGAAAAGTCGTCATCTCAGCACATATCAAGGTATGCACATGAAATATTTTAATTATTAGGCCAACATAAGTAGGATCTGTAAATCTCAAGTTCAAAATGGGGGGGGTTCAAAATTCTAAATTAACAGTGTTCTGTATGTATTGTGATAATCTTAAATATTTGTGGCCTCTTCATCAGTGTGGGAAATATGTTGGTATGTGTGTAGGAGACTTGATAAAGCAATAAGTATATTTCCCAAGAGTTATTAGTCTTGGATTCTGAGACTGTCTGTTATTTTCCCAACATTGCTCTTCATCTCTTAAACTCTATTGATACCTTCTTAACACTTGACTGAAAACTTTACAAATAATTTTGATTTATTTTCATCCTGTGTTTCAGGTTTAATGGAACTAGAAGCTTCACTGCCAGATTTTGTCATAAATCCCAGAATTAAAGCTCCTAAACCAAAAACTGTCACCAAAGCTGGACACACAAAACGGAAATTCCGCCAGGAGCAGGAACTGATGGAGATGCATGAGGTAAGATTATGTAGATGTTTATGATGTTTATTAGATCCACAGTTTTATATGGTAGTTTATGAATCCCTTTTTCTTGATCTGTTGAACATTTTATGATGTTATGACGAATTCAGTGAAATATCTGCGTCTTCTTCTTGGGATATGAACTATCCAAAAATAAAAAAGAGCTTACTTTCCGCATGTTACAAGTAATCAAATACAAAAATACCTACAAGTATGCACTTCCATGTCCAAATTACAGTCCCAAAGCAAAGTAAAATTTTTAAACTGACAAATTTGGTTAAACATGTGAACTTCCACCAAGTAAGTGAGGCTGGGTGAAACTGTTAAAATAAAAACAACAAAAGTCTTCCATGATCATGTAAGATACGTCATGGTTTTGATGATGTTATCTGAATAATTAAAGTATTTTGACAATGTAGTAAGCATAGCATAAAACACTGAATTTATATAATGTTTGATTAGCTTGATTTTATAACAAATTTTTATTATGGTAACATGAAAAAAAAATTGTGTGAATGTGTGTCTGAGAGAGAGATAAAACTATATCTAGAGATAAATAAACTTAATCATTACATGTATTTTATTTATGTTTTTTTCTAGACAATAAAGGAGGCTAGAACTCGAGGTGAAGAACCACCCAAACCATTAAGATTTTTACAGAAGATTGAGAAACCAATCCCACGTCCACCAACACCAGCTGTAGACGTACCATCAGAGGTAATACATGGCAGTTTAAGGTTGTCTGTCTGCCTAATTTGGGACAGTGTGGGCTCAACTTAAAGAACTATAAATAAAATTTGACAAACACAAAACCTTTAACCCCGGAAGTACAGTGATAATTGCAACAAAATTTACACCACACAAAGTTGCAAAATCAGAATTTTAGTTGATATGATGCCTACATGTATTTCAGTTTCAACTTTAAGTCTTGTGGGGTCAAAATTTTAACAAAATCATTAAATCTGTATTTAAATTGTGAATAAAGTGTAACCATTATGAAGGAACGAACTCTATCTATCTAGATCTGAGGATATCGTATATTTTTTGGAAGGAAACTGATGTTTGTAGTATATGTGCTTGTGTAGTTGTTAACATCTACATGTACATCCTATGTTTAGATGTCCTAAATTTTAAAGTAACATTTGATATATATTTGGCTTTGATATACATATACTGTACATCATTTATTTTTCGTGAGTAGAAAATTTCGCGTCAAGTCTATATTGATCTTACTCACGAATATGAAACTTATTGAATACAACATATGTATGTCAACATAGAAATATCTGTGTACTGGAAATGTTCGCATATTTGAATTCGCAAATGGGGTGAGTCGCTAATTTACGCAAAAATAAATCTTTCGCAAAATAAAAGTGATCTACAGTATATCTTACTCTGATAATTTGTTTGTTATTTGTATCTAGGAGGAAGAGGAAAGGGAACTTGCTACAATTTTCTTACAGCAGGTTATCAGAGGTCGTGCTACACAAAATATGGTGAGTTTTATAGATACTAATTTTAAAAAAGATCTTATATAGAGATTTTTTGGTAAAAAACAAATTTGTCATGAGAGAGAGAGAAAGAGAGAGAGAGAAGACAAATGAAGGAAATATCCAAGCATACACAAAACATGCATACATAGAAACATGAAATCAGCATACAGAATTATGAATGGAGAAGAGTAATGGTGTTTTACACAACAGTCAAGATTCTTTTACTTATATTGAGGTGATCAGTTATGGGATGGCAGAGGAAACCAGAGTGTCTGGAAAATTCAGCAGGTGGATTAACAAACTTTCTCATACTAGGATCTGCCATAGTAGGAATCAAACCTAGCCGGTCACAGGATTTGTGTGTACTTTAGACTAGCAGAGAAAAAACATGGAAGGATATACATAATTAGTATCATACAAATCCAATATAGCTTGTTATAAATTATATATGACCCAGATTTTTGTGTGAACTTTAAATTTTGTACACTTTATAATTCAGTTAAGGAACAAACTTTAATGCTGCTGTGACTCACAATTATCTATGCTGTTGTGTACAGTACTGTATTAATGGTTTATTTTATGTATATTTTATTACAGATATTTGAGGGTAAAGAGAAGAGGATGGAGCTGATAAAGGAATTACGTAGTACACATGCACTACAGGAAGCTGAACAGGAAGTTAAAAAACAGGAGAAACAGGCAACACTGGCTCTACAAAGACAGAGAAGATTACATGAACATAAGGTTAGATAACTCTCCACAGATTGTCTCAAACAGAAGTACAGTTATCTTTATTTAGCTTGGGCTCCAACCCAAAACCTTGAATGTTGATTATGTGAACAGAACCACTAGACCACATGTGTCTGTAGTTGTTGGTGGGGATCCAACCCACAAAACTGAATGTTGATGTGACCTGAACCACTTGATCACATTTGTTTGTAGATGACTAGGACTCCAACCCACAACCTTGAGTGTTAATTATGTGACCTCAACACCAGGTCACATCTGTCTGCAGTAACTGTCTGTGAGATAATAATGTTGATTGACTGGGGTTCCAACCCACAACCTCCAATCAGACTTTAATGATGTATTAATGTATTTCATTAATTGTACAGCTATGTATTGACTGGGATTCCATTCCACAACTTCTAATGTTTGGTCTGTGCCTTATACTTGACCACCTGTACACATTTCTCCCCAGTAACTGTCCATTCCACTTTAATGTACTGTTACATCTATTGACTGGAGCTCCAACCCACAGCCTTTAATATTGGGTCTGTGCCATATACTTAACCACCCACACACATTTGTCCCCTGTAATTGCATATTAGAGTTTCATGATTATTTCCTTTATTATCTTTGTAACCTGTCTATACAGGTATGAAGCAGTAAGCTAATTACATATTAATTATTAATGATACAGTTTCCTGTAACTTTCCTTTTGTAAGTTATAATCACAGCAATCAACATGAATCAAGTTAATGATTATTTAAACATCTTAGTCTGTCTGTAACTTCCGTGTTAAGTTTAACTGACGGCTGGTGTAAGACATAGAAATTCAATAAAAGATTTGTTTTAACGTCTCTACAAGCTATAAAAATGTTAGGCTAGGTTTAAGTGGGGGAGGATGTATATACATGTAACTAACAGGAACTGTAACTGTCGGATCTTGCTATAAAATGTTGGTAAGGATTTCTAATTTTTTTTCTATACCTCTTGATATTCAGTGTTTTGTCTGGGCAATTTTTTTAAGGATAAGCAAAAGTCATCTTCGCAGGATGGGGGGGGGATATAATTTTTTTTCAGAAATTTTAAACTTCCAAATAATGATACATCAGTTTGTCTTAAAAGCTCCCAAGTTTGTATTTCAAACTGAAAAAAAAAATTGGGTTTTTTTTTTGCAGGAATTTTAAGTGGATCATGTGGATGAAGTGATGGATCACCTTAAGGGCTTGAATTGGATTTCAAACTGTTACAAAAATTATTTTATTTTGCAGGAATTTTTAGTGGATGAAGCGATGAGTCACCTTGAGGGTTCTAGTTTGGGTGACATGATGGATTTCCTTAGTAAAGAACTGATCAGGTTACAGGAAGAAAGAAGAATACATGCCTTCTCTATGTTAGCTGAAAGACAGCGTAGGATAAGAGAGGCTGAGGAAAGTGGGCGTCGACAGGTTGAGGAAAGGCGTCGCAGAGAGGAAGACGAAGTTTTCAAACAGGTAGTTAATGATGAAAAATAATACATTTTATTGTCAATTTTTCTGTTCTAGTCATGAGAACTTGGCACACCTGTGAGTTTTGTAATGATTTAAAGAGTTAATGCCCTTTCCTTTTCTGGATTTAGGCTTTGATTTTAATGGCTTTATATGTATCGTTTGCTTTGGTAGGGGAGGTGGTATAATTGGCCTTACGTGATAGCTTCATTCAGTTAAAATTGTAAATCATATCATTAAGTTATATATCAGGTTAATTAAGCTTGTTTTACTTGATTTCAGGTGATAAAGGTCCATCAGAGAAGTGTGGACACATATCTACAAGACATTATAATGAACTCTGTAGATCACACAGCCGACTTACAAGCTAGAGCAGAAATAATGGATACTGCTGAGAAGATTAATGATGTCGCTTATGAAGTAGAGGATAAGTAAGTGTTCTAAATATGATTCTGTGTGCTCACTCTCTGGAAGGGACTACAATTAGTTATGGGATTTTAATGGGATATATCAAATTGGACACCTGCCATTGACATGATATAATAAAAAGTGCACAAACATGTGAACTTTTATAAAATGGCTTTTAAAATAATGAATACTTTTGCATAGTAAAAAAAGATCATTGTCATTTAGAATAAAAATATAAGTATTGGAATTTTTCAGAGGGTAAATTTTTCAGTAAAAATTAGGGATAACATTCGAAGAATTTAGACTTTAATACAATATAACATTTTTCATCTTTGTATGTTTTTTCAGCCGTACACAGTTGGAGTCTGAAGAGATTGTTGCTGATTTAGTACACTGTTTCTTACTACCAGAAGTCCAGAAAATCACAGTCAGAGACAAAGGTTTGTATATAAACAACTCTCTCTCTCTCTCTCTCTCTCTCTCTCTCTCTCTCTCTCTGTGGATATAGCTCTCTCTCTCTCTCTGTGGATATAATTCTCTCTCTCCTTTGCCAAATCAAAATTCAACTTTATCAAATGTTTATTTGGACTTGCAATTTGGATGGCTCATATATCTTAAATAGATATCACACACAAACATACACACACACACACTTTAAATTTCATGTGCAGTACATACATACATACATACATGTAGTCTGAAATGACTCTGAATACCTGAACTTTGTGTATAGTCTGTCAGTGATGTTGTAACAGAGAGTTTATAAACATGGAAGAGTCTATATAATGTATATAGCCTAAAATAGGGATATATAAAGGTTGAGTTGACAAATGAGTGCATGAATGTGTGAATATACATAAACGATAACACAGTATTAATACCTATTGGTGTATATTATCGCTGACGGACCTTAGTATTCGTTTAAAAACACACATTCTTTAAATGTATTTATTTATACTGCAGATAATTTCAGATAAATTATCTTTCTCTTTTTAGTCTATTTTACATAATTTAAGAGCTATTGCCCTTTGAAAAAATTTTATATAAATATATTTTAATTAAAATATAGCACTTTTAATATCTACTGTTTATTCTTGCCAATTCTCTTGTTATTCATTTATTTTTATGTATTTTTACAGTAAAGAGAAGTCAGAGAAGGTATTTACTAGCTGCTCATAAAGAAATTGTTAAAGATGGTGAACAAACAATCAGTATGAATGCTAAACCTCCGAGAACTGCCCCATCAACTACCGCTGCCCCTACACCGGCCACACCCGCTGAAACAAAACAGGAAGTTCAAGAACAAGTTTCTGAAGGTCGGGGAGGACAATCATAAAACATATCTAGAATTATTTTGTTCTCACTTCAGTTTTACCACTGAAGACCAAGCTAAAGAAAATGTGTCTCAGAAACTTAAAATCTGTGTTTGTGAAGCACCATAATTACAAAGTCAAATTTTGTCTCCGGTAACTTGATGTCAATTAAACAGCGAGATAAAATGTTTGTTTTTGTGTATTCTAATAACAATCGTGGGTGTTAGACTACAACTTTCTGTATCTCGGACTTGTGTGTTTTCTGTGTTAAGTATGCATGTTCAGTGTGCGTGTGTGTGTGTGTGTGTGTGTCCTGTTACAGTATTTGCATAAAATTGCATTATTATGTGTTATTTGTCAGGATCATGATTAATCTACATAAAATAAACAGTTTTAAAGTGTTGTTGGATTTTTTTTTTTTTTTTTTTTTGAGTTATAAATCGTTACTGAAACAAATAATATGTTTTCTTTATCTTTTTTTTTTTTCAAAATGATACACTGATGTGATCATACTATAATCCTCTGTCCATTCCATGTACTGACATTTTAATAAGTCAATAGATATGTTGTTGAGAAACAAATTGTAAACTGAACAAAACTCTTGAATTTTGAAAAAAAAAAAATCTTTATTTTTATTTTTTTTATTGTACCATAATCCTCCGTCCATTCAATGAACTGTCTGTGATGTCATTTTATTTTATGTCTATAAATCTTATAAAAGATATGTCACGGTTGTTAGAAGGAAATTAAGAAGTATTACATTTACATAATGTATGTGTAAATTTTGAGATATTTTTATTTTTATTTTTTTGTTTTATTTGTTTATAATAATGAGTAATGCATCTGTGATATTTATATGAATAGAAAATGTGCATTTTTTTTTTTGCAAAAAAATATTGAATTTGTATAAAATAAATTTTAAAATCTATATGTATTGTATATAATGTACAGGATTTAAATATGTATATAAAATTACCATAGTAACAGTTAACTGAATCTTTGTTATGTTATTATTTCTCTGTGTCAGTACATCGTTCATTGGTACACCATTTTCTGGACAATTTTGTGAAGTAAACCAGTTATTACTGAAGACAAAATATACAGATCGAGTTTGATCATCTATCATATTTGGTTTTTTAGCTGTAACTTTTCTTTTTTTAACCAGTTTGTTTGGTTTCTGAAGTAAAGCAGTTATACTGAAGATATGCATAGATGAATTATAGATTAAGTTTGGTTGTCTATTATAGTTTGGTTTCTTTGCAATTTTTTTTGTCTAAACCAGTTTTACTGAAAATATGCAGATAAATTATAGGTCGAGTTTGATTGTAACTTATAAACCAGTTTTACTGAAAATATGCAGATAAATTATAGGTCAAGTTTGATTGTCCATCATACTTTTTTAACTTATAAATGAGTTTTACTGAAGATTAGAATACAAATGGGTCTGATAAATTACAGATCAAGTTCGATTTTGAGTATTTTCAATCAAGCAGATATTGAACTTTTAAACAATACCATTTTAACAAAACATCTTATGGGGGTATTTATTATACATGGTCAGGTATTTATTATACATGGTCCGTGTTTTTGTACTTGAAGTAACTATTTCACACAATTTTTAAGAATTGATTATTGTAGCCATTAGCTTTCTTGTAATTAAACTTTTCACTGATGCATACAGGGTCTTTTGACAGGTCAATACAGGGTTGTGTTAATAATTAGTCAAACCTGTCTATAAATACCACCCAAGGGAGCAAGTAAAAGTGGCATTTATGGGCAAGTGGCCTTTATATACAGGTTCAAATAATATGAGTAAAGAACTATTGGGATACAAATTTACTGGCCTTTATAAGCAGGTGATACTTATATAGAGGTGGCCTTTAAGGCAGGTTGGACTGTAATATCAAAATTAATTTGGGGAGAACAGATCATTTGAAGATTGAAAATAAATATATTGATGATGCCCATAAGATTTATGGAGGTGTTTTATGCGACATTGTAGAGGATGTGACTTACAGATATATAACTAGTTATTTATTTATTTTTGTAAATAAACAAGTAAGAAACCGTAAATAAAATCTCCATGTAAAGATTATGTTTTATTTCTTTATGTTTTCATTGTATTCTCCATCAGATACTAGACCACTGCGGTAGCTCAGTTGGTAGAGTGCTCGCTCCGTAAGTGGGAGGTTGTGGATTTGATCTCCGGCCGGGTCTGACCCAAGACTTTAAAGTGGGTAGTGACTGTTCTTTCGACAAGCACTCGGCATTACGAAATGAAAGTCATGGTTCTTTCGGATGGAAATTTAAAATAAACGAGGTCCCCACTCCAATAGGCTTGGCACACTAAAGAACCCTGCTGTATAATGCCATCAGCACAACACACAGGCAAAATTTCTGCACCTTCACCTAAAATAGCTGGTGACGTCTTGATATAAGTGAAATGTTCTTGACTGGAACATTATTATGAAAACACATGATGTTTATAGTGATTTTATCTTAAGACATTTTTTTTTTTACTTTTTTGACGGTAATTTAATTTTATTTCGCTTGCATAAAATGATGACCAGTTAATGTCAAACCAGTGATGGTAACCATAGGTTCAAACCACAGATGATCCCAATTCTAATTTACCTTGCATGTACAAAAAAAATATATTATATCTGTATAGTGTTAGTGGTTTAAATCTGAGTTTATTGATAAAATAGGTTGTTTTTTATCAAATAGGTGTGAGGAAAACTCCAATTGTTGCCGCTACCATTTTTTGTTTTATTCATCCGATGCATTGCCACACATTGCTATGGGCACTGCTGTGTCTAAAATTTTGCATCTGCAACAGAATCTAACCTATAACATAAAACCCAATTCAAATATCTTACTGTATATGGGAGGTTTTGGGTTCAAACCCCAGCCGGGTCTGACTAAGACTTGAAATAGGCAGTAACTGCTCTTTTGCCTAACACTTGAGATTTAAAAATGAAAGTCACAGGGTTCTTCAGGAAGAGACCTTAAGAGCCAATGTCCTGTGTCACAGCAGGTGTGACATGTTAAAGAACTCTCCCTGCATGTTACCCTGATCCCACTGCAAAGGTAAAACATTCTGCCATCTCACCTATAGCTGGTGAAGTGAAATATTCTTGACTGGGATGTAAAACTCTATTCAATCAACCTTACTGTTGTGTACATGTACATTTGTATGTACAGACATTTAATTTCCATATCTAACTGATAAATGGATTATACAAGTTTACCTTGCAATGAATTGAAATGTCAACCTATGGTGGTGGTGGAGTGAAGTATTGGAATTTTATGCTCCATTACTGTACAAGAAAATAAATGCCTGCTGTTGACCTTCCACCACTGACGCTACTGACTTCAGTGTACAAGTACATCGACATGGTGTACAAAATCCACAGCAGTTTGGGAAGCCAACACCTACAGGGCAGGAAAACCCCATGTGTCCAGGGACCATCAAATTTTTCTTTCATACAAGTAAAATTTAAAAAGTTCAAATTTTATGAATAAATGATACTTACCTGACTTATATACAATACAAACTTTTAGATGAGAAATAGAACACAAGTTTGTGTTATATATATGTCAGGTAAGTAGGTAGTAAGTCAATTGATCATGAACAGCAAATATTTAGACTTACTGGTTCTAGGCCACTCAAAAAAAAGTAGATTTCAAAAGTCCCTAGTTCTAAGATCAGTGGATATACCTTTCTTACCTTTAATCATGACCAAAAGGCCCTGGTGTCTCCAACGTTAAAGGATCCTGTATGCTAATTTCTTAAGGTTTCACTCTGTGCTTGTTTAAATATACACTGTAGGGTCCAATAAGTCACCTCATGTCACCAGAGTCAATTTTGCCATTTCACAGGTATAAAAGAATTATGTCACAAAACAATTGATCAATTTGACGTAACCCACAGCAAGGACCGTTTTCTGACTTCATATTGCCCAGACAGTTATCCAGGTATAAATCAAAGAACCAAACGGGACTTGCAGGTGTTATTGAGTTTCATTAAGAAGATTGGTTGGTTAATTGAATGTTGCTTAATGTCGCATTAGCAATTTTTCAGCTATTCGCGATGAGAACTATTTTATTAATCTCTATGAAATAATCTATGTACAATTTCTTGTATGTATGTGAAGTGTGAGTGTGTTTTATGGTCTGCCTTGTACTAGCCCGAACTTGGGGCGACTTTAACATGCTAATTCACAGATTCAGTATGCCAGACAAGCATACCACTCCCCCAGTCCATTATTATTCTTGACTGGGACATTAAACACCATTACTCAACTCAACTCAGTCCATTATACTGATACCAGGTGAACCAGTAAAGGCCAACGGCAAGGAATATTCACTTTCCTACATGTGGTCTGAGCGGGACGCGAACTCACAGCAGTGAGAGCCCCTTGATTTGAAGACTGATGTTTTATTCATTAGCCCACTGCGGCCTCACATTAAGAAGAACAACATTATAAAGATTTGATTAAAACAAACAAAACATTTTATTGTTAATGCCTTAGTAAACTTAGAAACATTCATAATTAAACTGTACAAATAGAAATATTTACCGGGAATTAATTTGACTTCTGTTAGCTTATATCAAATACGATCACCCCTGTATAACATGATCAACAACTCATAAAGTTCGTACTAGACGTTTTGGAAAACCTTTTATGTCACAAATCCCGTTATTTTGGGAATACTTGAATTGATATGATTCCATATCTATTGGAAATAATCCGTCCACATAAATGTTAGGGGTATCACGTGGTACACAGAGAAAATCCATACTGGGTGAAGATTTGTTTCTTTTTTCAACATTTGTGATCTAAATTTAATTCATACAGAGTTTACCAGCATACCATGTGATCAAAATCCCAAAACTTTGTACAAAATCTCATGGGAAACAGTTATGCTGTACTGACATGACAACTGATGTATCCCCTGCCACACCAACAATGTTCCGACATTGGCCTGACATGCTTGAATTACACACAAAAAGAATGAAAATTCAACCTGAATTGTGCCGTTTAATGACATCACTTATACTAGTCCGTCGTTAGTTGACGTGACACTGCTTTGGTACCGTGATGGCGGCCAATGTCAGAACATAAAAGTTACGGCCTGTGATATGTCAATTACAGTTTGATAAAGTTTATTACAGAAATGTTGAAGTTATATTATGAATGATGTTTTGAGATTACCAAAGATTAAATTTTAAGTATATTAAAAAACTTACAGATATATTAGCTATATTGTTATTTGTGTACTTTTTTGTTGGAAATTGTACTCCACGGCTGTTCCATTCAAATTATCCCTTCTTGAATTTAGTTACTAATGCATTAATGAAACAGTATAGTGAAAACTTTACATGCAGTAAATATTTCTATTTGTACAGTTTCTCCTATCATACATGTAGATCTATCATTACAATATTTGTGTCTGTCGTACAATACAAAAATAATTTCATGTTTATTTACAAACATATCTCATATGTGTAGAAAGTGTTAATGTAACCATGGCAACATAAACATAACCCATGGCAACATAAACATAACCCATGGCAACATAAACATAACCATGGTAACATAAACATAACCATGGTAACATAAACATAACCATGGCAACATAAACATAACCATGGTAACATAAACATAACCATGGTAACATAAACATAACCATGGCAACATAAACATAACCATGGCAACATAAACATAACCATGGTAACATAAACATAACCATGGTAGCATAAACATAACCATGGCAACATAAACATAACCATGGCAACATAAACATAACCATGGTAACATAAACATAACCATGGCAACATAAACATAACCATGGTAACATAAACAAAAGTTAAACTCATTAGCTTTAAATTTATCTGACAATAGAGAGCAGCAAGGTCAAAGTCAGCAATCATGTTTAAATAATACAGAAATATTACAATGAACCTCAATGACGTTTCCTTGACTACAGCAGTTTTCAATGACCTTGTCTTATTACAAAGTGCATTATCATTTCTAAGGTTTAGTACAAACATATTTAGGCCACTTTGTAGGCTCCATTGGCTAGATTCTAGCAAACGATTTGGTTGTTGCTATGGTAACAAAAAACATTGTACCTATTTTTAGTTTCACAATAGATGGATGGATTTCAATGAGAGAAGTAAATACAAAATTATAAAGCTATACTGATCCATTAATAGTAAGACCATGGTTTATAATGTTACCATAGCAACAGCCAAAATATATATATTTTTGAAGACCTAAGACTCTTTATTAAAGTTGCCTGAAAAATTGTCGCACATAGCACTGATAAGTCTGTCATAGGTTTTTTATATAAAAAAGTTTCATTAAATGCATTACTTCTAGAGTGAGACTTGTGATTGGTGAAAATCTTGTTCCTTAAAGCAATGGTTTCTTTGGTAAGCTGGTAATAAAACAAGTTATTTTTTAAAATCAAACAAAATTTCCAGGGATAAAACTTAGACGTTAGGAAATCTGTGTAGCAATTCTTATCAACCCTACATACAAACATCACCACTGTAGCATTTGATATAACTAATGTTTGTGCAAAACAATGGGGTCCATCGATATACAACGTGATACCCTCTAGCGTTTGTGCAAAAAATTGGGGTCCGCCGATATACCACGTTATACCCTCTAGTGTTTGTGTGGAACACTTATTTCCAATGGATATGGAATTGCAAAAGATGGCGTTTTCCCATAAAACAATGTTACTCTCTGAATTTGTAAAATTAATGTTTTCCAAAATGTTCCGCACAATCAATCAGAGGTATTGATCATGTGGTTATTTTCATTATTTCCATTGAATATGGCATCATAACAGTTCACATTTTCCTGTAAGAACCAGGAATTTGTGATGTAAACTGTTTCCAAAAAGTCTCGCACAAATGTTAAGGGGTGTTGATCACATGTACAGTGGAGAACCCCATTCTGATCAACCCTTCATACAAACATCACAAAGAGCTAACGATAAAAACAAGAGGCCCATGGGCCTTATACGCTCACCTGATAACTAATGGCTAGCTGATAGATTTAAAGTAAACGTAAATACTAAACCCCAATGAATTTTTTCTTTACATCAAAATGATCATTGTATCAATACCTACAACATTCTATTATACATGCCTATACAAAATGTTTATAGTTTTCAAGATAATTAACAATTTTAGTATTGTTTTACATCTGTGACCTTGACCTTTAAACCCATGACCTTTTTCTATACATCGAATTGATTGTTGTATCGATACCTACAACATTCTAACATACATGCTTATACAAAAAGTTAATAGTTTTCGAGATAATTATTTCGGTATTGTTTTCACATCTGTGACCTGACATTTGAACCCATGACCTTTTTCTATACATCAAAATGATTGTTGTATCAATATCTACAACATTCTAATATACATGCCTATACAAAAAGTTTTGAGTTTTTGAGATAATTAATCATTTCTGTATTGATTTGCATCTGTGACCTTGACCTTTGAACCCATGACCGTTTACTATACATCAAAATGATCGTTGTGTCAATACCTACAACATTCTAATATACATGCCTATACAAAAAGTTGATAGTTTTCGAGATAATTAACCATTTCTGTATTGTTTCGCATCTGTGACCTTGATCTTTGAACCCATGACCTTTTTTTATACATCAAAATGATCGTCGTATCAATACCTACAACATTCTAATATACATGCCTATACAAAAAGTTTATAGTTTTCAAGATAATTAATCATTTCTGTATTGATTCGCATCTGTGACCTTGACCTTTGAACCCATGACCTTTTTCTATATATCAAAATGATCGTTGTATCAATATGTACAACATTCTAATATAAATGCCTATACAAAAAGTTTATAGTTTTCGAGATAATTAATTATTTCTGTATTGTTTTGCATCTGTGACCTTGACCTTTGAACCCATGACCTTTTTCTATACATCAAAATGATCGTTGTATCAATACCTACAACATTCTAATATACATGCTTATACAAAAAGTTTATAGTTTTTGAGATAATTAACCATTTCGGTATTGTTTCGCATCTGTGACCTTGACCTTTGAACCCATGACCTTTTTCTATACATCAAAATGATCGTTGTATCAATATCTACAACATTCTAATATAAATGCCTATAAAAAAAGTTGATAGTTTTCGAGATAATTAACCATTTCTGTATTGTTTTGCATCTGTGACCTTGACCTTTGAACCCATGACCTTTTTCTATACATCAAAATGATCTCTGTATCAATACCTACAACATTCTAATATACATGACTATACAAAAAGTTTATAGTTTTCGAGATAATAATTATAATCAGAGGTAAAAAAAATTAGGTCACGACCTTCACAATTGACCTTGACCTTAATTTGAAGATAATAACAAGAAGATGTCAAAACTGAAAACCCCATGTCATTATCTGGTCAAGTAGTCAAGTTATAACAATTTGAAGCTATTTTACGATTTTTTCAAAATTAAACGCAAAAACGCGTAACCCATTTTTCAACCAAATTTCACAAAATGAACAAACTATAGGCTTAAGACCCTAGAGAAGCCAAATATCACATCAGATTTTTTCTCCAAACAATACTTTCGGAGAAGAAGATTTTTTAAGATTTTTGCACCCCTAGGTCACCTTGACCTAGTTATGGTAGCCATGGCAACACCACGAACAAATCTGAATTGCACCGACCCAGACATGCTTCTGACCAAGTCTCGTTGAAATCTGCCAAGTACTTTCAGAGAAGAAGTTGTTTAAGTAAAGTTTACGGACGCACGCACGCACGCACGCACGCACGGACGCACGCACATACACACGCCGCATCATACCATAAGCTCACGCTGGCTTTAGCCAGGTGAGCTAAAAATACAAACTGTAATCATACAAATACAACCGACTGGAAGGGACTCCAAACCCCCAAACCTGGCCCCCATCATAGTTACCCTAAATTCAACACAAGAGAGTAATAAAAAATTATCAAGGGGAATAACTCTATTCTGCAAATACACATGTATTAGGTTTGTAATTAGTAACTGACTTGGAGGGACCAATATCCCTTGAACCCACACAAGTGATTGATAAAAAATATATTAAGGGAAATAACTCTACTCTGTAATTATATGTAATAGGTCTGTAAGTAGTAACTTTATACGGTATTACACTGGTTTCATATTCAGAGCTGATAGGTAAGCCCATTTGTTTTATTTAACATGTAGAAAACTTAAAAAAATATTTTTCATTCCAAAGAAATAAACTATATCATTACAGTCCATTAATTAAGAATCGCTTTCCAGTTGACATTTTCTATGTCATGACAATATCGATCTTTCTGTCATGACGATACAGATGCCATGGCGATACCTGTCTATCTGTGTGTTGGTTATGATGCTGTTAGCCAGTTAAAGATATCACAACAATAACACTGATATGTTATTGATGGCGATAATGTGTCAATCTGCTGGCAGAGAATTCATGTGTCAATCTGCTGATTGAAAATCCTTGTTATTGTGTCAACAGCCAACTGGTTGTCCCCATGGTGATATCACAGGCATTATGTAACTACACTGACCAATGAAGTTACTATCATTCCGATGAAGATGCGTCACTATCGTTTTCTTTATCAATGTACATAATATCACCTTCCTCAGAATTTAATGTTAAAGTTTTATCTTTATCAGAAAAGTCTGATTCACCGAGATTATCACCATGGTTACCACATTCTGCTGACCTCTGACTGCTTACATCCTCTACTTGTTCTTCTGACCCTAAAACTAAAATAAATGAAAATGCATTAGAAACAATTAATTTAAAAATTTAAAAATATTTTTCTCTTCACTTAAAATTTGAAATACGTAAAGCCTAGCATTTCAAAGGTTTGAATGACAATTTACAACAAGAGGCCCAAGAGGCCTGCCAGTGCCTCAGGTGTCGAATGGTCTAAAATATGTTTATATGATCACAGCATCCTAAAGTCATCAGAAAGCCAAAATTAGGTTTTAGTCTGACTTAAACATGGTCACACCAGGGAAGCATGGTGTAAAATAGAACAATGGGGTTTACTGCTGTACCACATGATAACCCCCAATACCAAGGGACACCAAATTGAAATGTTGAACGTGTAACGGACAATATTATCACAAAATAGGGACAAAGATATCCAGATTTCTACTAGTGAACAACATTGAGACCGAGAAAAAACTTGGATTTTGTAAAGGTAGGAATGCTGCAGTACCATGTAATAATGACTATGATAAATTATGATAAAATAACTATACAGACAGGGAAAAAAAAGAAATGTTACACTCAGCAGTGCTGAAACTGAAGAGTACTTTTACTCATTGTTGAAGGCATTTACTCATGGAATGAAAATTTGACGAGTAAAATACTCATGCACTTTAAACTTAAGTGGAGCTCTGATTGGATATGGAATCATATCAGTTTCTGATTTCCCATGACAATTATGTTATTCCAAGAATCATGATGTAAATGAATATCCCATACAAATGTTAAGGGGTACTGATCACACAGTACGATGTTGAACCCCCTTGTAATCCAATCATCAAATGTTCTGTCTTAAACTTACTCTGATCAGATGTGTGAGGTGAATTCTGTGAGTGTGTAGAAGTTGTCTCCCCTTCCGTCTCAGATTTTGTTGCCGTGGTTACCCCTGGTATCTGTGGTTGTATGTTAGCTATACTCTCTGGCCAGAATCTCTGTAAGGGTCTGTTTTGTGGTTTTGATTTCTTTGTTTTTATCTGTTCTGGATTACTTGCGTCCAGCATTGGTTGTAAAATTCTCCGTCTAGCATTTATAAACCTGTAAAATTAATGTGAAGCCATTACAAAATGAAAGTGAAACCAGAATAAAATTTATGAAAAATGTAAAACTGCTATAAAATGTTTTTTGAAGCCATTAAAATCAACATTTACCACCAGCTGGTAGCTATAAATTTCTGCATAATCACTGAATTGGACATAGGTAAAAAATCACATACAAGTTTAAATTTAAAAAAATATATTATCAATTTCTTACTTATATATGAAAAATGTTGATGTCAAAAAAGGTCAAATGCTGCAGTTGTCATCTTGCAACATAATTGACAGATCGCCGGCCACGCCCACAATGTTCTGACAAAGGCTCAGCATCCTTGAATTACACACAAAAAAGAATGAAAACTCGGCTTGAATTGTGCCATTAAATGACGTCACTGACACTAGAATGCCATTAGTTGCCGTGGTGCTGCTTTGGTACCATGATGGCAGTCTGTGTTGGAACATAAAAGGTGTGGCCAGCAATACGTCAATTAGATTGTTTAAATAATTTATATCAATCAATGTACAAAGAAAACTGTCGATGTCCAGTACAGAAAGGTCACATAAGACAAAGGGTCATAAAACTAAGTACTGGTTCTTGTGATGGGTCCAATCAAATTCTGGTCACTGATAAAATGATCTCATGATTAGAGTTTTGAGTTTGTACCACAACAATGGACTGTGTAACAGGTCATTGAAATGAGATATTTAACTCCCTACTGCTCTAATCTACCAGGCTGCCAATAAATGAGATATTTAACTCCCTACTGCTCTAATCTACCAGGCTGCCAATAAATGAGATATTTAACTCCCTACTGCTCTAATCTACCAGGCTGCCAATAAATGAGATATTTAACTCCCTACTGCTCTAATCTACCAGGCTGCCAATAAATGAGATATTTAACTCCCCACTGCTCTAATCTATCAGGCTGCCAATAAATGAGATATTTAACTCCCCACTGCTCTAATCTACCAGGCTGCCAATAAATGAGATATTTAACTCCCTACTGCTCTAATCTACCAGGCTGCCAATAAATGAGATATTTAACTCCCTACTGCTCTAATCTACCAGGCTGCCAATAAATGAGATATTTAACTCCCTACTGCTCTAATCTACCAGGCTGCCAATAAATGAGATATTTAACTCCCTACTGCTCTAATCTACCAGGCTGCCAATAAATGAGATATTTAACTCCCTACTGCTCTAATCTACCAGGCTGCCAATAAATGAGATATTTAACTCCCTACTGCTCTAATCTACCAGGCTGCCAATAAATGAGATATTTAACTCCCTACTGCTCTAATCTACCAGGCTGCCAATAAATGAGATATTTAACTCCCTACTGCTCTAATCTACCAGGCTGCCAATAAATGAGATATTTAACTCCCTACTGCTCTAATCTATCAGGCTGCCAATAAATGAGATATTTAACTCCCCACTGCTCTAATCTATCAGGCTGCCAATAAATGAGATATTTAACTCCCCACTGCTCTAATCTACCAGGCTGCCAATAAATGAGATATTTAACTCCCTACTGCTCTAATCTATCAGGCTGCCAATAAATGAGATATTTAACTCCCTACTGCTCTAATCTACCAGGCTGCCAATAAATGAGATATTTAACTCCCTACTGCTCTAATCTATCAGGCTGCCAATAAATGAGATATTTAACTCCCCACTGCTCTAATCTACCAGGCTGCCAATAAATGAGATATTTAACTCCCCACTGCTCTAATCTATCAGGCTGCCAATAAATGAGATATTTAACTCCCCACTGCTCTAATCTACCAGGCTGCCAATAAATGAGATATTTAACTCCCCACTGCTCTAATCTACCAGGCTGCCAATAAATGAGATATATAACTCCCTACTGCTCTAATCTACCAGGCTGCCAATAAATGAGATATTTAACTCCCCACTGCTCTAATCTATCAGGCTGCCAATAAATGAGATATTTAACTCCCCACTGCTCTAATCTACCAGGCTGCCAATAAATGAGATATTTAACTCCCCACTGCTCTAATCTACCAGGCTGCCAATAAATGAGATATTTAACTCCCTACTGCTCTAATCTACCAGGCTGCCAATAAATGAGATATTTAACTCCCTACTGCTCTAATCTACCAGGCTGCCAATAAATGAGATATTTAACTCCCCACTGCTCTAATCTATCAGGCTGCCAATAAATGAGATATTTAACTCCCCACTGCTCTAATCTACCAGGCTGCCAATAAATGAGATATTTAACTCCCCACTGCTCTAATCTACCAGGCTGCCAATAAATGAGATATTTAACTCCCCACTGCTCTAATCTACCAGGCTGCCAATAAATGAGATATTTCACTCCCTACTGCTCTAATCTACCAGGCTGCCAATAAATGAGATATTTAACTCCCTACTGCTCTAATCTACCAGGCTGCCAATAAATGAGATATTTAACTCCCCACTGCTCTAATCTACCAGGCTGCCAATAAATGAGATATTTAACTCCCTACTGCTCTAATCTACTAGGCTGCCAATAAATGAGATATTTAACTCCCTACTGCTCTAATCTACCAGGCTGCCAATAAATGAGATATTTAACTCCCTACTGCTCTAATCTACCAGGCTGCCAATAAATGAGATATTTAACTCCCTACTGCTCTAATCTACTAGGCTGCCAATAAATGAGATATTTAACTCCCTACTGCTCTAATCTACCAGGCTGCCAATAAATGAGATATTTAACTCCCTACTGCTCTAATCTACCAGGCTGCCAATAAATGAGATATTTAACTCCCTACTGCTCTAATCTACTAGGCTGCCAATAAATGAGATATTTAACTCCCTACTGCTCTAATCTACCAGGCTGCCAATAAATGAGATATTTAACTCCCTACTGCTCTAATCTACCAGGCTGCCAATAAATGAGATATTTAACTCCCTACTGCTCTAATCTACCAGGCTGCCAATAAATGAGATATTTAACTCCCTACTGCTCTAATCTACTAGGCTGCCAATAAATGAGATATTTAACTCCCTACTGCTCTAATCTACCAGGCTGCCAATAAATGAGATATTTAACTCCCTACTGCTCTAATCTACCAGGCTGCCAATAAATGAGATATTTAACTCCCTACTGCTCTAATCTACCAGGCTGCCAATAAATGAGATATTTAACTCCCTACTGCTCTAATCTACTAGGCTGCCAATAAATGAGATATTTAACTCCCTACTGCTCTAATCTACCAGGCTGCCAATAAATGAGATATTTAACTCCCTACTGCTCTAATCTACCAGGCTGCCAATAAATGAGATATTTAACTCCCTACTGCTCTAATCTACCAGGCTGCCAATAAATGAGATATTTAACTCCCTACTGCTCTAATCTACCAGGCTGCCAATAAATGAGATATTTAACTCCCTACTGCTCTAATCTACCAGGCTGCCAATAAATGTTGTTTGTTTAACAGAATCAATTAAAATATCTTATGGTATATTTAGTATGTTCAGTTTAGGTCAATGTATCAATTTATCATTAATTGTTGGGGTCTATAGTAGACATGTCATCTAAATTTCTAGATAAATGATCAAAATGCCACTCACTGCCTAGGTTCAAATCACAGTGTGTACTAATCAAGTGAAAACAAACATGGCGTCATCTCAAAAACCGGAACTCCTCAAGGTTAATTGTTAGGATACTAAACATATCAGAGAGTTCCCGATAATCGGTGTCAAAAACTAGGGCGACCTCGACTCCATAGGACAAAGTTTTATGAAACAGGGCGAATTTATCGCCCAAATTTGCCCTTATTTTGAGCCTTGACACCAGAACTCCTAGTACAAGAACACTTGCTGGCTCCCTTTCCAATATTTAGCGTTTTTTTCCTGGACACTCCATTTTTACACCTTTCTAGATCTGAACCCATTGGTAAACTAAGAAGAAACTTACTTTGGGTTTTAACACAACAATATATCACTCCACTTACCAGTTATTGACTTGTAACAATGTTAAGTTAGTTTGAGCTGCTATCTGACGTTTTTCATCTTCTGTAGGATACGGATGCTACAAGAAACATCATTAATCTATCAAAATGTACATCAATTGATGGATCACTGGCCACGCCCACAATGTTCTGACAAAGGCTCGGCATGCTTGAATTACACACAAAAAGAATGAAAACTCGGCCTGAATTGCGTCATTTAATGACGTCACTGACACTAGTACATCATTAGTTGCCGTGATGCTGCTTTGGTACCGTGATGTCAGCCAATGTAAGAACATAAAAGGCAATGCCAGCAATACGTCAATTAACACAGAGAGCCGACTTGTATTTTGTCACATTACTTCAGTTATATATGTATAATTAATAGACAAATAAGTCTATAAGTTATTCCTCTTGGCAAAATTAATGAAATGCATTTTAAACCTAAAAACGTAATGATAACTTAACTTGAAGATACTGTTATGTTATTGTAATGAAACTTGTCAAGAACCAGAACTTCCTCACTAGACCCTTCAGACTAAAACTTGTCAAGAACCAGAACTTCCTCACTAGACCCTTCAGACTAAAACTTGTCAAGAACCAGAACTTCCTCACTAGACCCTTCAGACTTAAACTTGTCAAGAACCAGAACTTCCTCACTAGACCCTTCAGACTAAAACTTGTCAAGAACCAGAACTTCCTCACTAGACCCTTCAGACTAAAACTTGTCAAGAACCAGAACTTCCTCACTAGACCCTTTAGACTAAAACTTGTCAAGAACCAGAACTTCCTCACTAGACCCTTCAGACTTAAACTTGTCTAGAACCAGAACTTCCTCACTAGACCCTTTAGACTTAAACTTGTCAAGAACCAGAACTTCGTCACTAGACCTTTCAGACTTAAACTTGTCAAGAACCAGAACTTCTTCACTAGACCCTTCAGACTAAAACTTGTCAAGAACCAGAACTTCCTCACTAGACCCTTCAGACTTCCTCACTAGACCCTTCAGACTAAGTTATTTCACTAGACCCTTCAGACTAAGTTATTTCACTAGACTCTTCAGACTAAGTTATTTCACTAGACTCTTCAGACTAAGTTATTTCACTAGACTCTTCAGACTAAGTTGTTTCACTAGACCCTTCAGAGTAAGTTGTTTCACTAGACCCTTCAGACTAAGTTATTTCACTAGACTCTTCAGACTAAGTTGTTTCACTAGACTCTTCAGACTAAGTTATTTCACTAGACTCTTCAGACTAAGTTATTTCACTAGACCCTTCAGACTAAGTTATTTCACTAGACCCTTCAGAGTAAGTTGTTTCACTAGACTCTTCAGACTAAGTTGTTTCACTAGACCCTTCAGACTAAGTTATTTCACTAGACTCTTCAGACTAAGTTATTTCACTAGACTCTTCAGAGTAAGTTGTTTCACTAGACTCTTCAGACTAAGTTGTTTCACTAGACTCTTCAGACTAAGTTGTTTCACTAGACCCTTCAGAGTAAGTTGTTTCACTAGACTCTTCAGACTAAGTTGTTTCACTAGACTCTTCAGACTAAGTTGTTTCACTAGACCCTTCAGAGTAAGTTGTTTCACTAGACTCTTCAGACTAAGTTGTTTCACTAGACTCTTCAGACTAAGTTATTTCACTAGACTCTTCAGACTAAGTTATTTCACTAGACCCTTCAGACTAAGTTATTTCACTAGACCCTTCAGAGTAAGTTGTTTCACTAGACTCTTCAGACTAAGTTGTTTCACTAGACCCTTCAGACTAAGTTGTTTTACTAGACCCTTCAGACTAAGTTATTTCACTAGACCCTTCAGACTAAGTTATTTTACTAGACCCTTCAGAGTAAGTTGTTTCACTAGACTCTTCAGACTAAGTTGTTTCACTAGACCCTTCAGACTAAGTTGTTTCTCTAGACCCTTCAGACTAAGTTGTTTCACTAGACCCTTCAGACTAAGTTATTTCACTAGACCCTTCAGACTAAGTTGTTTCACTAGACCCTTCAGACTAAGTTATTTTACTAGACCCTTCAGAGTAAGTTATTTCACTAGACTCTTCAGAGTAAGTTGTTTCACTAGACCCTTCAGACTAAGTTGTTTCACTAGACCCTTCAGACTAAGTTGTTTCACTAGACCCTTCAGACTAAGTTGTTTCACTAGACCCTTCAGACTAAGTTATTTTACTAGACCCTTCAGACTAAGTTATTTCACTAGACCCTTCAGACTAAGTTATTTCACTAGACCCTCCAGTTATTTTTATACCCCTGGGTCCAGTCACACAAAGCATAATTAAAGGTAAGCATTAGTTAAACCATAATAAGTGTCATGATATATGATGTCGTAATTATAGTTTAATCAATGATTAGGTTTAATTAAGCTTTGTGCAACTGGACCCTGGGTTTTAGAAAGAAGAAGTTGCATATAATTTACTATTTTTCCATTCCTGGTAGCCAAAATCGCCATTGGCTACTAATTTCTGAGGAATTCTTTCAAAAAAATAACCTATTTTAGCAAGTTTGTGGAAAAATACTTTAAATAGGACTATATTTTCACAAATTTTGGAAATTTGGCTACTAATCATTTCAAATTTGTGGAAACCTAGAATTTATCATATGGTTTTTTGACAATTGAGATTTTTACCTCTGAAACATGTGAAAGCAAAAGGTCACATAACCTTGAAAACCCCTTAGTGGTGATTTAGGGAAATTCAGGATTCTGTTTCAACAGGTTTAAATTCAGAGATGATTTGAGTAATGGTGTTTTACGTCCAAGTTAAGAAAATTTCACTTATATCAAAACATCACCAGCTATAAGTGAAGGTGCAGATATTTTGCCTGCCTGTTGAGCTACTGGTATCATACAGCAGGGTTCTTTATCTATCCATGCTTACCATGACACAGAACCTGGTTTATTTTAAGTTCCTATCCAAAAGAAACATGACTTTCATTTAATATGCCGAGTCCTTGGCAAAACAACAGTCACTACCAACTTTCAAGTCTTTGATTGGACATGGTCAGGGTTCGAACCCACGACCTCCCATTTATAGAGTGAGCACTCTACCAACTAAGCTACCACTGTTTAATTTAGAAACATGTAGTAAAAACTTACCACAATATGCTGAAATAACCATGATTTCATGACTTGTGTCGCTGGTTTTGGTAATACACCACGCTTATTTTTCTTCTTCCCAGAAATATCTTCATCATCAGACCCGCTATTTAGAGCTGATGGAGCAATTGGTACTTGTGAAGTTACTAAAATAAACAAAAATGTATAATGAATCAAAGTACTGAAGTGCTGTGTACATGTTTATATGTACTTGTGAAGTTACTGAAATAAACAAAAATATATAATGAATCAAAGTACTGAAGTGCTGTGTACATGTTTATAATGTTTAAAACCTTTTTTACTGAACTAAACAGTAAAATACGGTAAAAACCCATGTAATTTACGCAGGTGATATGCTGGCAATAGCTAGTACACTATTTTGTGGTTTTATCTGATATTTTGTGGGTAAGGACAAAAGTAGATTTTTAAATTCTTCAGTAAATCACTTGTTTTTTTGGAAATTTTTTCCCTAGTGGAAAATACCTTTATCTAGCAGTAATTTTAAGCAAACAAAATCATTGATAATAATTATTTAAATAATAGTTTAAGCATTCAGATCAATGTTGTTTGTGATGTAAATATTTTATGGTACAAAGTCACTTACTAGTTGGGGTTGTAGGTGTCTGGGGTACCTGAGTATTAACCACCCCTATCTGTGATAATGGAGTGCTCCCATGTATAACTGGGTTTGTTCCAATCTGTGTTTGTAGGGGAGTTGACTGAATCTAAAAATATATCAATACATGTATTTGTGTTTACATAATTGTATCATGATAATATTGTCTGTATATATGCAGGGTTTTCCTACCCTGTATTTACCTCCAAAATTCGGAGGCATTCCCAATGTGGGTAGGAAAAGCCTTGATATATATGCAGAAAATTGTAATTTATTAATCTGTACATTACCGTATTTTGAATATACATCTATTTTTCCATTCCTGGTAGCCAAAATCGCCTTTGACTACTAATTTCTGAGGAATTCTTTTAAAAAGTAACCTATTTTAGCAAATTTGTGAAAAAATACTTTAAAAGGGACTATATTTTCACAAAATTTGGAAATTTGGCTACTAATTATTTGAAATTTGTGGAAACCTAGATACATGCGAGTATAGGGCTTCCATCAGAATCTCGTGACTGTTTAACTCTTTAGAATTTAATTTAAATCCTTATTTTCATTAAGAAGTAACTATGTCCATATAAAAGAATAATATATGAAGAAATCTGACTCAAACATAACATTCCAGATAGTCAGTGTTCACAGTTAACTGGTTACAAAGATCTGAATCCATTAAAATGAATATAATGTACTGAAGTCATGGAAATCTTAAAATTTAAGTCTTTTCAATATTCATGTCAATATATCAATTGATGAATTTCTTATATCAGATATTGGTTTGAAATTTAATATACAAAATAAATATACATAGTTCTTTATCATTCAGGTTTTTAAATACTTCTAGTGATATGATGTGTTAATGTATTTCAGGAGAGAGAGAGAGAGAGAGAGAGAGAGAGAGAGAGAGAGAGAGAGAGAGGGCGGTGGAGCATTGGGGCTCAATTAAAAATCCTGATAAAAACCCTGACTGATACAGGGGACAGTAAAAACTTACTTGTATAGGCTGTGCTACTAGTCCTTGAGGTGTCTGAACCATTTGATAAACTGTACCACCTGACACAATCTGACCTTGATTTATTGTTGCCATAGAAACACCAGGTGGAGTTATTCCCTGTTGAAACATTAAATTGTTTGCAGAATTTATCACGTTAGGATTAACAACTTGTGGAATTTGCATCTGATTAGATGATGTCGGTGATCCCTCGTCAAACGGAATATCGTCAAAATCCGAGTCAATACGTAATAACTGTTCACTTTGTAATTTACCCTTTAAACATGCTATATAACGTGTACAGAAGTCTTTACAGAGCTCGTTTACTTTCTCAAGCTCCAGAAGATGAATACGCAACACCTGAATAGCTTTAACCATCTGAAAAATAAATAAATACATCAATACGTTTTAGCCTGATTTGAATTCAACATACAGTAAATCTCCATTATAAGGCACCTAAATAAATTTGCCAACTCGCTTATCATCCCAGTATTTTAAGGGCCCAAAGTCTTTAATGTGTGTTTTTTTTTTTGCATTTTAAGTCTCCTTTATAATGCCAAATATGACTGAATAAATAGTAAGAATAAATCAAGATTTTACTGTAAACACAAAACTCCCTGCAACACTGAAGACCACTGAATTATTACTTTTGAATTATGTGTGGTTTCTGTGAAAACTTGCTAGTTCTTGTAAATAAAAAGTCGTATTTCAAGGTCTTAAATATGATCTTGTAAATCTCGATAAAGTGAGTTCATAAAATAGAGTTAAGTTGAGCAATGATGTTAAATGTCCGAGTCAAGAATAGTTCACTTATATCGAGGCATAGACAACTATATGCAGAGGTACAGAAATTTTGCCTGTGTGTTGCCTACCATGACACGGGACCTCTATTTTAAGTTGCAATCTGAAAGAACCGTGACTTTAACATCATAATGCTGAGTGCTTGGTTAATAAACAATCACTACCCACTTTCAAGTCTTGGGTCACACCTTGTCAGGGTTCGAACCCATGACCTCCCACTTACGGATAGAGCACTCTACCAACTGAGCTACGGCATTGGTCTGTAAATAGACAATACGTACCAGTGCATCAAGGTCAGAGTCATCACTGAAGAACGGTTTATTGTCCTTCTCTTGATGTTGTACAAATGCCTGAATATCCACATCAAAACTATCAGAGCTAGGACAATCAGGAGTCTGTGTCGCCATCTCACACTTCTCAAATAATAACGCCATCAATGGAAATAATGGATGTCTGAAAAATATTAATCAAAGTACTGAAAGTACTGAAATAACAGATATCAAACACAAACATATCAGTCCATGATCAAATCACAATTCCAAAAGCAAAATAAAACTTTTCAAACTGACAAATTAAATTATTTAAATGCATCAGTGAAGTGAGGTCAGGCGTTCCAGAGCAAGGATGCTTACATCTAACCCAAGAGGCCCAATGTGACTAGTGCTCACCTGGTCATAGGAAAACCAACTTGGTTGAAAACAGGTAATGTATTCCCTTGTCTAAAATCTGTATTATTTAGACAAAAACTGAGAAAGGTATGTAGATTATTTTGGGGTTTTATAGGAAAATTCATTTTAGCCACATCTCAGAATCAACTACCTACAGTAAAATTGATATATATACATTGAACATGGGTTACATTTGTCATCAGAAATATTGTTTCAGCATGATGGACATTTAATTTAATGATGAAAATTAATCAAATAAAAATGTGTTCAAGAATGCAATTTAAAAATAATATCAACTGTATCGTTAAAATCATTAGTCATGTGATTTCAATGTTAAAAGTAGCATGACAACAGTGTCTTGACCAATTTAAAACCAATGTCTGATAATTGGGTAAGACAAAGATAACTTATACCTAACATCCAACAGAATAACTGTGAACATAACCTACAAGGGAGATCATTCAAATCCTGCATCTACAAGGGAGATAATTCAAATCTCCAACATACAAGGGAGATAATTTACGTTGCTTACCCATATATTGATCTTTTTTCATCTTCATTTTGAAGTTCTGTGGTCTCTGATTTAGATGAACTGAAATTACAAGATAAACAAGAACTTTAATTTATCTGAAAAACTTTAAAGCCCTGAGCATTAACATTTCTGCTCATCCCTTCAGGTCTCAATGGCTGAACAGTTTAACACTCTGCTGTCCGCATATGAATCACAGTGCCTCTGACAACCTAGATTCAAATCACACTTATACAATCCTCATGCGAGAAATTTTGTCACTTCACTTCTCTAAAGTCCTGTTTTTTTTTCCAGCAGTCCTATTTCTTTTTTGGTTTGGAAACTTGTTAGAATTCTAGATCAAACTGAAGATTTACATGTCTCAGGCCTGTAGACTGGTCTAAATTCTCGAACCAACTGAACATTTACAGGTCTCAGGCCTGTAAACTGGTCTGAATTCTCGAACCAACTGAACATTTACAGGTCTCAGGCCTGTAAACTGGTCTGAATTCTCGGACCAACTGAACATTTACAGGTCTCAGGCCTGTAGACTGGTTTGAATTCTCGGACCAACTGAACATACAGGTCTGAGGCTTGTAGACTGGTCTGAATTCTCGAACCAACTGAACATTAACAGGTCTCAAGCTTGTAGACTGGTCTGAATTCTCGGACCAACTAAACATTTACAGGTCTCAGGCCTGTAGACTGGTCTGAATTCTTGGACCAACTGAACATTTACAGGTCTCAAGCCTGTAGACTGGTCTGAATTCTCGGACCAACTGAACATTTACAGGTCTCAAGCCTGTAGACTGATTTGAATTCTCTGACCAACTGAACATTTACAGGTCTCAGGCCTGTAGACTGGACTGAATTCTCGGACCAACTAAACATTTACAGGTCTCAGGCCTGTAGACTGGTCTGAATTCTCGGACCCACTGAACATACAGGTCTCAGGCCTGTAGACTATTCTGAATTCTCAGACCAACAAAACATTTACAGGTCTCAGGCCTGTAGACTGGTCTCAATTCTCGGACCAACTGAACATACAGGTCTCAGGCCTGTAGACTGGTCTGAATTCTCGGACCAACTGAACATTTACAGGTCTCAGACCTGTAGACTGGTCTTTATTCTCGGACCAACATAACATTTACAGGTCTCAGGCCTGTAGACTGGTCTGTATTATCTGACCAAATGAACATTTACAGGTCTTAGGCCTGTAGACTGATGTGAATACTTGGACCAACTGAACATTTACAGGTCTCAGGCCTGTAGACTGATGTGAATACTTGGACCAAATGAACATTTACAGGTCTTAGGCCTGTAGACTGATGTGAATACTTGGACCAAATGAACATTTACAGGTCTCAGGCCTGTAGACTGATGTGAATACAGAAGTACTGTATCAGCATGTTGACAAATTTCAATGCATTACCATCAGGGTGATCAAGAAGATTGGGGTGACATTCAATTACTAGTACAGTCAAACATGGCTATAAAAATTTTACTAAGGGAACCAAAAAAGTGGAATTTATGTACAGGTGGTCCTTATATAGAGGTTCAAATAAACAACTAGGCTAAAATCTAACTGGTCTTTGAAAGCAGGTGACCCTTTATATAGAGGTTTAAATGACACAAAGATCAACTAGGATAACATTTGACTGGTCTTTATGGGCAGGTGACCCTTTATAAAGAGGTTTAAATGAAACAAAGAACAACTAGGATAACATTTGACTGGTCTTTATGGGCAGGTGACCCTTTATATAGAGGTTTAAATGACACAAAGAACAACTGGGATAACATTTGATTGGTCTTTATGGGCAGGTGACCCTTTATATAGAGGTTTAAATGACACAAAGAACAACTGGGATAACATTTGATTGGTCTTTATGGGCAGGTGACCCTTTATATAGAGGTTTAAATGACACAGAGAACTAGGATAACATTTGATTGGTCTTTATGGGCAGGTGACCCTTTATATAGAGGTTTAAATGACACAAAGATCAACTAGGATAACATTTGACTGGTCTTTATGGGCAGGTGACCCTTTATATAGAGGTTTAAATGACACAAAGATCAACTAGGATAACATTTGACTGGTCTTTATGGACAGGTGACCCAAATGAAGTTCAAATGAAATGATTAAAGAACAACAGGGGTAAAACTTTAATGGAGTTTCAAAGCAAGTAATTCTTATATGAAGGTGGCCTTTAAGACAGATTTGACTGTTATTCTAGTACCAGTAAGATTTGTATCTACCTGTCTTGTGTCTGTGTAGTAGGAACAGCCGTAACCACGGTCCCTATCATAGCAACTTCCTGGAAACCTGTCGATGTCAGCACAGGCTGAATCACAGACATCCTGTCATCAACAACCTGTCATCAAAAACCTATAAATAAAAAATTAAACATCATTTCATCATCAACCTATCAATAAAAAAATAAACATCATCCAATTCATTATAATTCTGTTAATGTCATATAGTAAGTAAACGTAGTTTCTATACTTCCATTTCTGTTCAAAATTGCCACAATTTCAGAAAAAGTCTTTTAAAAACTACTGTACACTATTTTAGCAAATGTGCAAAAATACTGGTATTTTACAAAGGAATATATTTATTGAAATTGGGTTACAAATAATTCTTATTTTGTGGAAACCTTGATACTATTATAGTGGGGCCTGATTAATTAGAATGACTCATAGACAAACGTTTGGGGGTTTCACAGATCAAGTCTTTAGATGACAAGAGCTGAAGACCTGGTTCATTTTAGACAGGTTTACTCTGGTTCAATTTTTACAGGTTCCACTGCATTACGATTATCCATAAACTATTATATATTGTTATTTTTTTTCAAAAGCAAGGTCAGTTTATTTTTGCTCACAATGTATTTCCATTAGCAGGCATTGATTATGTGTAATACCTCAGGCAGGTCAGAATTACATTTTTGTCACTTTCAGTGGGTGTCTTACTGACTCAAGATTTTAACACACAAACTGGCTTCTAAATATTATATCGAGATGTCAACAGCTATGGGTGAAATGGCAGGAGATTTTTTTAACCTAATGCAGAGCATTCAGAGGTTTTTTTTTAGCTTGCTATGTCTACAGTGACACAGGTTCTCGGATCTTTTCCAAAGAACCATGTGACTTTCATTTCTAATGCCAAGTACTTGGCAAAAGAGCAGTCAGTATCACTATTTTTTCAAGACCTGTGAACCTGAAAGCTCCAACTGATAAACCAGTGGCCAATTCTAAAATATATAGATCTATCAAATTTATTGCAACATGATGAAACAACGGGTGCTATATTTAATAATATTCCATCATCTGTTCAACAATGCAAGATTTGTAATTTTTAATATTTTTCGTGTATTTTCAAAATAGTACATCATATTTTCAAAATGGTACTTCTTTTTTTTGAAATAACTATTTCCAAAAGCGCTATAATAATTATTCATATTTGATTCTGAATTTTAATTCTTCAAATTGCTGTATACTGGTCTCAGTTTAACAATTATTTCTTCACTAAGATTTCCCTTAATTTAAATTTAGCAAATTTTGGCAAGTTTCTTTGGAACTATTGATAAATTTTTGGTCAAAACTTAATGCAGATATGTAATAATATAGTATTGATCTTAATTATGACACCTTAAATTCAAGAATATCTTAAAAATTAACAAAATTATAAATTTTGTTTTCAATTTGACAGATAAAAGTTAAGGAAAAATCTTAGTTAAGAAATGGTTGTAAACTGCTCTTAACTAGGAATTTTTATAAACAATTTTTACTGAGTGAAAGAAATATCATAACAAAAATTTTGCAAATTCTCCTGTACAGAAAATTTCAATTAATATTTTAAAAAAGCAACTTTGATTTATTTGTAAATTTGCATTAAAAATGGAACAGTCATTAGAGTACATTGTCTGTTATGTGATTATAGAATGTATACAATTTTTGTTTTGTTTTGTAATAAGTTATACACAATGTATAGAAAATAGAAAATTATATAACTTTGTACAAGTAAGAGTAACTCATCTTAGAGAGATCTAATTAATTCACGTGTATATAATCCCGTGCATCATTTCTAAACGGACAATCATACATCCAATTGATTTTTTTTAATTTGACCTAATTTATTTATGTGACCCAGACAAATCTTTATCAATATCACGTTATGATAACCTCACCACCAACCCCCATGCAAGCCAAGATTCGTTATTTCAGAATAAATCCTCCACCTCGACCTGTGGCGGCAATGTTTTTGGTTCTACCTCAACCGCGATTTTTTTTTTCAAATGGCCAAATATCATGAATTTTAATGTTTACAAAGAACTAACCGAGTAGAAATTAGATCACCCGGACATTACAACTGTTTACATGGCCACTGGCTGATCTGTCCACGCGGATTAAATATTCCGGGAAACTGCACGTGAATATTGGCGTTTTTCGTATAAGAGAATTTCTGGCAGTTTATTGACAGCTTACCTTCCAAAGAGACAGTGTCACTCTTCGTCAAAATGGCGGGCATCAATTAGTGATACATCCCACCCAGTCACGTGACCTGTGACGTATAACAAGGACTTGTACATAGTATACACTGTATTTAGTGTGTTAGTTCGGTGAATGGGAACACCTCACCTGGTCGAGAACAAAGCATGTTTATACATCGATATAAAGCCTTTATATTTAACCGGTCCACGGTCCACACGGGGACATTTTGACATGCATATGTTACTGTGATTTACTGCTAGTCCGGCCCCTGACGGCCAGGATTGACACTGTGATCCAACATCAATCAATCTTCGGGATATAACCTCAAACTGGAGCTGTGGTTTATATTTATTAAATTCTGATTTTGTATCCGTGTATTTGATATAAACTGAGTGACAATATTAATTTATATTTTGTTGATTATTGATTACGTGTATCAGGTGCGCAGGGAATTGTTTATTTTATTTGATTTGTTGTTTGGATGGCAAAATGATCGATTGACAGACTGCCCTCAATTTGATAGAGGTTCTCCACGGGGAATAACAAACCGTTAAATCAAATCAATTTTTTATGAACATTTAATTCATTACGCAATAACTAATTGAGTTCCGTCGAGTTTTTTTTAAAAACACATCACAAACCCGTATTTCGAACCTACACGGAATGAAAAAACATAAAAAAAAGAAAAAAGAAAAAATACTACGGTAGTTCAATTGGTAGACCGCTCACTCCGTATGTGGGTTTGAACCCCGGTCGGGTCTGACCAAGACATGAAAATAGATAGTGGCTGTTCATTCAGATATGTCCTTCAGAGAGAGAGAGAGAGAGAGAGAGAGAAGACCTTTATGTCATGACTTATTTTGAACATATGCGGAATAAAAACAAAACAAATAACGCTACGGTAGCACTGACTGTTCAATGTGGTAGAGTACTCGCTCCGTATTGGGGTTTGAACCCCTATCAGGTCTGACCAAGACATAGAAATAGATAGTGGCTGTTCATTCAAATATGTCCTTCAGAGAAGACCTTTATGTCATAATTTATTTTGAACATATGCGGAATAAAAAACAACGAAACTAAAAAACCCCCCCCCCCCAAAAAAAAAAAAAAAAAAAAAAAAAAAAAACCACTACGGTAGCACTGACTGTTCAATGCGATAGAGTGCTCGCTCCGTATGTGGGTTTGAACCCCTATCAGGTCTGACCAAGTCTTGAAAATGGGTTGCACGTAAAATTTGGACCACTCCTTGCACATTCCACTGAGCACACTGCAAAGTTCAAAATTTCCGCCACTTTACCTATAACTGCTCATGTCTCGATATAAGTGAAATGTTCTTTAACGGTACGGTTTAAACTGTTACAACACCAATCAATCAATCAATACACGGAAGAATTAAATTTACAAAACGGTTATGAACCATGCTCACAGTAGTTTATTAGAATTTTATCTCCTGTGTATTTACTAGAAATAGTTATAATGGCGCGGTTTTTTGGAGATATTCATCCAGATGGTATATTGGAAATAATGGAAATATTTACCTTCGATATACTGTCATGGCAGGCGTGACACGCTAAAGAACCATCCCTGCACACTGTCCTGAACGTACTGCAAAGGTAAAATTTTCTGTACTTCGCCTAATAGCTTGTTACGTCTCGATATAAGTGAAATATTCTTGACTGGGACGTAATACCCAACGCCTTTCAATCAATCAATCGATCAATCTCTGGTGTATTCGAGATATTTATCTCTGGTATATTTGGGTATATTTTAATGCACGTTGATAGGATTCTCTGTGATACATAGGCGTAGGAGGGTTTTAATATTGGGGGGGGGCCAAACCGAAGCTATGTCTATGTCGTGCCGCAGGTACGACCTCGTGCCATAGGCACGAGGCGGGGAGAGTATGAGAGGGGTGCTAAACCCCTCGCATAGGTGGGGGTCCGGGGGCCTTCCCCGGAAATTTTTCCAAACTAAGTCCTGTCTAGACGCATTTTCAAAGTATTGTGCATCGTTTTGATAGGTTTAAAATACTGTGATATCAAGGCATGATTATATAAATTAACTGTATGACACAAGTTCCAAAATCACTCCTCTCATTGGGGAGATGGATATCAGATGCTAATCCAGAATTTTAGAAAGGGGGCGTACAATGTGAGAGTCGAAGGCTCGAACCTTCTAGGGGGGTTCGGGGGCATGCTCCCCCGGAAAATTTTGAAAAAGTGGCGCAAAAATCCTGCATTCTGGTACAATCTGAGCTGAACAATATGTATTATTAGCGACATAAAGGGGGTGTGTATTCCCCCTACGCCCTCCGCTGAATCCGCCACTGGATATGGGGGTACCCCGGAAAATTTTGACGCCCTTTTACAAGTATAGCGATGAAATTGATAATTGATTGGTTACTAGATGGACATTTCCTGTTAAAGCTCTTGTTTTTTTTTCTTTTTTTCTTTTTTTAGCATGATACAAAATTTCACAAAATATATTGCGGGGCCTGGCCCCCCCTTCTCTGACATTGGGGGGGGCCCGGCCCCCGCTGGCCCCCCCTGCTCCTACGCCTATGTGATATTGTTGCCTCCATAACTGAGGCTAACTTTGGAAGTGATGTGAAAGTGCAAATTAATAACTTGATGGGGTTTTGACAACTTAAAAACTAAATAAAGTGTCTCATAAGCCAATATATCATTTTGACGTAAAATTAATCCGGACACTACGCATTTCTTGACAATAAAAGTTAAATTGTAAGCGACAAATAAAAATATCGAAAGCAGGCAAAAACGTTCAATACTATTCATTTGAAACTTTTCTTGAACAAATCCTAGTGGCAGGTGTTCCATGTTCCATTTACTTATATGCAAACCAAAGCATGAAATAAACCAACAAAGAAGTCTTTCTAAACGATAAACCAGTCAAATCATTGGCCTAATTAGGTGCGTATGTTATCGGTAGAAACTACAGAAACGTATTTTATTCCGGACACCGTGCCTCTTTCCGTTTAAGATTTTACTTTACTACTTCCTTCGTCACCGTTGGTTGTTTCCTGGCAACGGCTGTATTTCCAGTACAGACAAGCGAAAGGGAAGGCTGTGTGTGTTTATTTCCTCCAAAGTCGCCACATAAAACCAACAAAATGTCCGATATTGGTTCAGAAGATATGGATGAGGAACAGGGACCCTATTTGGGCGTATGTTTGTTAATCTTATTTTTGATAAAGCTGGTTTAAAAACTTTCTTAAAATCTTGAAACACAAATTTTTCTTCTGCATTCTATCAAAACTAGAACCAATGTTTATTTGTATTTAATTTTTTTTTGTTTTAAAAGGTATCTTAATTCCAATACAGGTACTTTATCGCGAGGATGAAAGAGTAAATTATTATATTGTTTCAACAAATTTAATGTTTTCAAGAACTTTGAAACGAAGGTTTATGTAGTTTCATGTTTTGAGACGTTTACATTATCTAGACACGATAAGACTTTCAACTGTAATTTTTATTTAGCATAGAAAGTGACTAGATGAAAAAAGTTGTTGATTTGTATTTATAAAATATAATTATACCTAAACCAGACGAAAAATGATAAAATTGAGATTTAGTGGCTTCTTCTTGTTGTTGTTATCCTAATCTCCTTATAAAGTTTGTTATTTTTCACTTACTTCAGCAAAAATTACAAAATCATCCCTGTGACACATGGAAACTCACAAGACATATGGTTGTAAATAGAGCAAGTTGCCTTTGATTTCCTCAACCAGCTGGAAAAACCTTGGCTGAACTTAAGAAGTTATTCCAAAACTGTGTCAGATGGAGAGGTGTTGTTGCGACCCTTTGTTCCCCAGGGAATCAAGAGGCAAAAATAAAATGTAACTTGTCAAATAAGTAATTTTAATTCTCATTCTGTTTTGTTTATGAAATTTTAAACTGTTACTTTTAGGAATATGAAGGTGGCAGAAATGAAAATGAAGAAAGACATGGAAAAGGCAAAGCCACATTACCAAATGGAGACACATATGAAGGAATGTATGACTGCGGAAAACGGCATGGACAAGGTGTTTACAGGTAAAGGTTGGGTTAAAGTGATGTCATTATAGAAAAAACTTTTTGTCACTCTACATTATGCTGGATATATTTTGAAATTAATGTAACATAGATCTTTGAATACTTTTAATCACTCAAATACCAGAAGTTCAGTTTTAGTAATACCTTCAATTTTTTCTAATTACAAATTTTAATTTCATTTTGTAACAATACCTGCTAAATATGACTTTTATAAAAGAGATTTAAGCTGAATACAGGGTTGTGAGTTTCATAGAGTCACACATATCATTTACTCTCCTATTTAAACATTAGAAATATAAGTAATTTATTTTCTATTAGACCATTTATAAAATGTAAAACATTGTCTGTTATTGTAGTAGATCCAGAAAATGTAAACACTATATTTCAATACTTACTGGTATAACTTACTTTTTTGCGATTAATGTATCTGACCACAATCATTACTCAACTAAATTTCTGTTACCTATGATTTAGCAAATTGATTTTGTTAAATTAAAAGATATCCTGGAGTTTAAGGTAAATTTGACATAAATAAATGTTATAAAAGTTTAACGTGATTTTCAAATTGACACCTTAAATTCCAGGATATTTTATAATTTAACAAAATTATTAAGAGTTCATATTTGCTTAATTATGGGTAACAGAAATGAGGATCATTTTAAACTTTTAAAACAGTATGTCAAATTCGTTAATTCATTTAAAAAACGTCAAAGTTTCTTAAAATTAAGTTAATGAAAATCTTAACTGGTTAAGAAATGTTTGTGAAACATGGACATAAAAGGTGTTATGTGCATGTATACATGTGTATACTTTGTAATAAATATATTTTGTTTTGTAGATTTAAAAATGGTGCCAGATATATAGGAGAATATATCAAAAACAAAAAACACGGCCAGGGAACATTTATTTATCCAGATGGTTCAAAATATGAAGGCAAGTTTTTAAAATGTAGCACAACCTATTTAAACAGAACCCTAATTTGCTCCAAAACAAGTCTCAACTATTTTATTCGATTTCATCAGCAAATATTAATAATATTTGAAGTAAATTAACCTGTGTGAAGAGAATAGAATTCTATGAAATTGTCACTCCTGAGGAGTGGAAAGGAGTAATGATGTTTTACCTCCCAGTCAAGATTTTTGCACTTATATCTAGACAGGGAAGATGGAGGGAACTGGAATGCCAGGAGAAAACCACCTTCCTTTGGGAAGTGAACTGATAGACTTTCTCAAATTAAGATCTGCCCAAGGTCGAATTTGAAGCCCTTTGGATCATTCACCCACCTAGTCCATTGAATGAAAAAGATTGAATATATATATATACATATATGTTTTCCCATTTAAAGTGGTTGAATTCATGACTTCAAATATTTATTTGACTAAAGTTAAAGTTAGTTAAAGTCTGTCCCGAGCCATTAGGCCCATCAGGTCAGAGCTTATCTCGGTTTCCGTGGCGTTAAGCAACTGAGAGTACAAGACTCTCCCCTGAATGGGACGCCGGTCCATCGCAGGGTTAACCCCCAGCATTTTGCTGGTACTCATTTATTTTTCAGCTGAGTGAACTGGAACAACGTGAAATTAAGTGTCTTGCTCAAGGACACAACACATCGCCCGGTCCAGGGATCGAACCCACGACCTTCGAATCATGAGTCCAACGCCTTAACCACTAGGCCACGCGCTTCCACATTTATTTGACTAAGCATGGGGATAATTTTTCCGTTTTTGTGATTTCAGGTAGCTGGGTAGATGACCAGAGGTGCGGTTTTGGTAAATATACATACGTAAATGGTGACTCATACGAAGGAGACTGGAACAACCACGTCAGACACGGGAGAGGAACATATACATACAATGCCACCGGCACCAAATATGTCGGCAGGTGGCAAAATGGCAAACGGGAAGGCCACGGAGAACTCATACATGCAAATCACAAATATGTCGGCGTCTTCAGAGATGACAAGGTTTGATATTTGACGTTTATTTTTACAAAAGATTCTGAGTAAAATGGGTTTTTTATGATAGAAGTATTTAGAGGGTTTGAAAATAACAAAAAAATTGCAAACATTTTGAAGCAAAATTGTCTTGAATTGTTAATGTCTTATAAATGGCTAATTTCCTTATACGTACAAACATAGGGTATAGATAAATATGAAAGTTATCACTTTAGCTCTTATTTTGATGTTTTCTATACAAATTATTTAACTACCCAGTAATCGAAAAATCCCATCAATTGACTGCGTACCTGGATTGAAGTGAAAGAAACTAGACTGAGGTGTTAATCACAATTACTCTGCTACAATCCAGTTATTTGATAACTTTTACATGATTTGTACAATTAGCAATTTTAAATGGTCTCTCTCTTTTTTGGATTTTTTGTTAAATTGTTTTATTTAATATAATTGATTGTTTTTTCTTTAATTTTTACCTGCAGCCATCAGGAAAGGGTAAATATGTTTTTGACATCGGATGTGAACAACACGGAGAATACCTAAATATAGAGGGAGTAAGTACATTATGGTGTTGTTATAAAACAGACCCTTGATTGATATAATATATTTATCAACTTGCCTAATATTGACAAAGTTGATAATTAACTTGAGATCTAAACACCAACTTCTTGTGTTCACTCAGGGTCTAATTAAGACTTATAATGGGGTTCGCCACTGTACCACTTGATACCTTCTAACATTTGTGCGGAACACTTATTTCCAATGGATATGGAATAGCACAAGATGACATTTTCTCGGAAACATTACATTTACCGGGAATCTGTGATTTTGATACATGGTACAGAGGCAAACCCCATGAAGAACAGTGTACATAAAGAAATAAAAAGTCACTTAGTCTTTTTGGATAATGGCTTAAACGCTGTCATTAGTCATGATGGGCTTGACATGATCAAGTAACGCTTGGTGTTCATTACTGTAAATACATCACACTATTGTCACTATATAGGATATAAAACACTCAGTCATAAACATTGGGTGATCACTCAGTCATTATTGAATCTGCAATTCGTAATTTATTTTGTAGTTCTGTGTTAGATAACATAAACTGCCATCAAAGAAGTGAGGCCAGGTGCTAAAGAATGTTAGTACCTCCTGTACCTACACCCATAATTTAATCTTTAATTTTGAATTCTGTGTAGGACAAAGAAGAAAAAGGAGACGATGAGGAACCATCTGTAAACATTATACCAAAATGGAAGGCTGGACAAGTAACAGCAATACACCTACAAACTGAGGAGGAAGTAGATGACACAAGTAATGAGAACAAAGAAGGGGAGACAACTGAAGGTATGGAATCTGTTAAAGGGAGACAACTGTAGACTAACCAGTATCTAACATCTAACTTGTATCACATTGCATCCCTGACATTATAGAGTTAACATGTCATTATATGACTAATGATTATTGTAGATAAAGTCATTGTTGCTTTAATTTGGATTAAATCCAGTTACAAATTCAATTTTTTTCATGCTAAAACTCTCCATGTGAAAAAAACATGCCTGTATCTTGAAATATAAACACACACACACACACACACACATACACACAATTTTTAAAGTCCGAAAAGGATTGTGATAAAGGAAAATGTGCCCCAAAATTTTGTCATAAATTTACCAGTTTAGAAATATATAGATCTATGAATTAATTCTTTTTGGATGGGTCTTTGTGATTTACTTCTCTGAAATACAAGAATTTTACAATGATACTAGTAACTCAATTTGTAAATTTGTTTTAGAGTTTTGATCACACACACACACACACACACACACACACACACACATGACTGCAAAGCAAAATCACAGAATCATAAAATTGCATTTATATCAGTGGGAGGAAACTCATACACAGGAACAGCCATGTTTTATTGTTTATTATACAAGGGGTGGTAACTCTGTAAAACAAAAAGCATTTTATAATGAAGATTAACTGTTATATCATATTTGTAGAAGTTTATACATACATATCTGTTATTTACCTTCTAGTCGCTCTTATCTGCGTTTTATTTTAATCTGCATGCCCAGATATCTACGTATAATTTTGTTAGATTTAAGTTCCGTATAAATGCTGCACACATGTCATCTTGACATTTCTTTATTCACAGACTGACCTAACGAAGTGCTAACATAAACAGGTAACATGTCCGTCCCGTACCTAGTAGCATGTTAAACTTTTGTTCAAGCATGTCAAAGTTTTTATTTTTAAATGTTTTGTACAAATATCTGACCAAGGAATCATGAATTATCAAAGTCAATGTCTTGGTCCTCAGTTTCTTGAATGTTCTGTCCTCATGTTTTGGATGTCTCAAATTGTCTATATTGTTTGGGTGGAAAGCAAGAATTAAAAACAATGTTGTAAAAAATGATCAGACAAAATTCATTAATGAGAACTTAAGTCTTTGATGATGATAGTTTTATCATTCCTAGGTCAGGTGTTTTAGCATGTGATCAAATCCTTATTTATCAGAATATATCATTTATTTTTTGTTTTTGTTTTGTTTTAATTTTTATTTTTATTTTTTCCAGATTTCCTCTCTCAGATTCCCCCATTGTAGATTTCAATATACATGTATCAGACATCATGTGTCTGTCATTCTAAACACTATAATACAGTTTCCATGGTGATGTTATAAATGTATCTGTTTCCATGGTTATTCCCATTTTATGATACAATTGCTAGTATCTGAGAGGAGAGATTAGGTGTAAACTTTGATAGAATGTTAATTTGAGAATTTTGTTTTTTTTTCAGTTTAATATAGTAATCATTTATTATATAGTTCATTGTATAAAAAAATAATTGTATTGTTTATTGGGTCAGCTCTGATGTGTATACACATATGTTTTACTGGTCATTGGAAGTACGGGAAATTTGTAATGCTCATCGTAATAAAATGGCTATCAGAAAAAAAAATTATCGGTAGTTGAAAAAAAATTAATTAGAAAATATAATAATATAACTTATCAACAGGGAACATTTAAGGACATTTTGTATCTGAGGACTCTGCTTTGTCTGGCCAACATTTAACTGATAATGATGCTGGTTATTGTTATATTGTAAACCAACTTTTATTTACGAGCTACTAGTATATACTTATGTGAACACACGAGGACAGCAAACATGGTAAAATTGTGAAAGTAAATCCTCGCAAACTTTAAAAAAAAGACTTTGTAATGATTTGGTGTTTTTAATTAAACCCCAAGAGTTTATAGTCGTGGATTGTTTTTTAATGGGACATGTTAATAGCCACACATAACAGTTGGTTTACAGTGTGTGACAGTCACATCAAAATATCCCGGAGTAAGAAATGTCACTGGCTTCAAGACAATCTCATGCTGTTCTGTAGAAGAAGCAGTCCTGGTACAAAATGTTGTATAAATGTTTCTAATTAGCTGGTAGACAATGAATAAGGGTATTATATAGTTTTTATTTGGTGGAAAAGGTTAATGGGATTGGTTGGACTGTAATAGGGCAAGGACAACGTCTGATCTGGGGTTATGGAATTGAATTAAATACATTAATGTAATTAATACATTGTTGGAGTCAGAAGAAAAATTAGTCTCTAGTTTCCATATAATTATGGAATGGCTGATTTCCTGATTAAGAGTTAAGGAATTCCTATAAGGGAAGGACACAACTCTAAACAATTTCTGAAGCATGAAGTCCACATGATCAAAGCATGTTTGTCCTTTACTTGTACACGTGTGTATGTTACACACACAGCATGTGCCTGATTCACATATCACCTTGGAATGTCCAGATTATATCGCCTGTTTCACCTATCACCTCAGAATGTCCAGATTATATCGCCCGTTTCACCTATCACCTCAGAATGCCCAGATTTTGTCGTAATTATATATACCTCAGTATATTGCATTATACTTATGTATTTTATAAATCACACAGTTTTTGTTGTCATAATAACCATGACAACTGGATATTTTCACAAACTACACAATCAGTACATTGTTTGTAAATATGTACACTACAGCATTTATTTGGAAGTTAATTTTAGATCCAGTTGATCGTTTTTGTAATCTTTATGAATTCTAAAATTTGACTTAATAACTAGTGTCCTAGGCCACCACCTCATGTTGTAAATGTCAATGATAAGGTTGTGTAAGGGAGACAACCCCAAATATAAAGATGTTAAGAAGTCTATTCTCAAAATATATGTTCAATGTTTTTTAGTACACAAGGGCTGGTCAGATACGGTTAATCCATCTGAGAATGTATTTTTATACATGTGCATAATGAAATATTATCTGATCATTTGATGACCAAATTTGACTCATTTGGATCACCTCTAACACTCTACTTCATGGTTAAGGTCCATTTTTATTGGATTTGATGGGTATATGTCTGTATTAGTGACTGATCTTTAGGTCTGTATAGCTGTATTTAAACTGTTACTGGTGGCAATATCTACCTCAGTGTTACAGACATTTGTAAAATCAAGCAAATAAATATTGTACTTTTGTCTGTTTTTAGGTGAACAACAAGAACAATCTGGTGAAACACAGGGTGAACAGCAGGCTGGTGAAACACAAGGTGAACAAGAAAAAACAGAAACACAGGGTGAAGAAAAATCTGAAAACCAAGAGGAGACAACTGATGAACAAAAAACAGAAGAAGCAGAAAAGCCAACAGAGGCTAGTGAAACTCAGGAAGAAGGAGGCAACCAGGAACAATCTGAAGAACCAACACAGGAGGAATCAGGGGGAAATCAGGAACAGGCCGAGACGGAGGAACCAGCAGAATGAACTCATCAGCAAATAAATAGATATAATTAATTCATGGGGCTGGGGGTGGGATAAAAAATAAAAGAGAGACGAAAGAAGGCCATCAATGTTTTACTGTCTGAAGGTCAAACACCAGTATAAGTCATATATCAATGAAGATCATATAAGTGTTTTATAACTATTTAATATGTCAGAATTCTGGAACTTATGATGCTAAAAATGTTCTGTCGAGGATTCAGAAGATTTAAACATGGAATAAGAAGTGTATAATATCATAACTATTGCCTTGTGAAGAACAGTTTCTGACCGACCTGTTGTGTTGTGTCTGTAACCAGTTAGACTTATTGTTCACCAAAACAGACTCTTTAACATAATTTTTTTATCTGTACATAAAAATAAATTATCATCATTATTATATTTTTGTTATTATTATTATTATTGATTGACAAAATATAATACATGTACAAAGTCATCTATGTATTGCTTAACCGTCCGTCTGTATCACAGGATCATATATAACTAGTGATGCAAGTCATGTCATGTAACAATCAGCCCCGGTGGTCAAGTGGTTTAAAGCAGCGACTTACAGATTACACATTCTTGATTCAAATCTCACTCTGGCAGATTCTAATGCTGGTTCATATTAAAGACAGTGGTTTTCTCTCTAGGCGCTCAGGTTTCCTCCACCATCTAAGAACTGATTGCCTGTGAAAGAATTTTGTCTTGGAAGTCAAACACCGTTACTCCCCTTCATTCCATTCATGTAACAAGCTTGAGCCTTCAACGGGTAAAATTTGCCAGTTTTACAATCATTCCTTAACTAAGATTCCTCAACTTAAATCTGGCAACTTTGGTATTTTAAGCAACTAAAAATAAAAGTGTGTCAGCAGAATTGGAATATACCAGTACTGGCAGTAGATGTAAAAAGCTTAGATCGATTTTCAAAATGACACCTTTTAGTTATGAATATCTTAAAAACTAACAGAATAATTCAGATTTTAAATTTATCGGATTAAAGTTAAGGAAAATCTTAGTTAAGTGATGATTGTAAAACCGGGGCCAGGTATAACAGAGTTACCACATATTAGGGAGCCTCGGTGTCAGTAGTCTACACAACTTATTTTTACAGACAAAGTGTTCAAATCACACTCTGTAGATCCAAGTGTGAGAAAGTTTTGCCAAAATGTAAGTGATCTGGTTTTCTCCACTATCCAAGAACTGACTGCCTGAATATAAGTTAAAAAATGAATCTTGTCTGGTGTGTAAAACACCATTAAAGGTATAATTTACATCTCAATAAAGTTCTGTGGCTGATTATGTATACAGGTAGTACTATGCTTTGCTATCTTTGCAAGTATTAATAACATTATTACCAGTACAAAATTGATACCAGAATGACAAAGTTGTCGGTTTCTATTTTGTACTTGCCTTGATAACTAATCATGATGACTGATTCAATAAGTATTTATGTCCCAGTCAAGAATATGTCCAACCTGCCTTTAAAGGCCACCTCTATATAAGGGCCACCTGCTTATGAAAGCCAGTTGAAATGTATCCAAATAGTTTTTTTTCATATTAGTTCAACCTGTATAAAAAGGCCACTTTTACTGATTCCTTTGGGTGGCATTTAAAGTAGCAGAAATTTTTACCTTTGCAGTGTGTTCAGGACAATGCAGGGAAGATACTTTAGTGTGTTAGGTCTATGTCGTGTACATAAATATAGGAAATGGTTTTTAAGGATTCTTAAACTAAAGAAAACCTGTGACTTCAATTTCTAAATGCTGTGTTTGACAAAGGAATAGGGTAGTCACTACCTATTTTTAAGTTTTGGTCAGACCCAGCTGGGATTTGAATCCTGACCTTCCACATACAGAACAAGCACTCTACCCACTGGGCTACCACAGTGGTACAGAAGTTAATTAATCACTATGTTGTTAATACTTGCATGGATAAACAAAAACAATGTTGTCATTTCTGATGAAATTTGTTTTTTTTGTTTGAACTTAAATGTTAACTGTTAACACTGTAAACATATTTATTTTTGCAGTGTACTAATTTTCGCTTATTTTGCAATCGTTGGTTTTGCACAAAAATTAATACAGAGTAAAAATTATATTGTATGTTTATTGTGTTAAAGTGCATATTTAAAAAATGTGAAAATGTGCAGACGTGTCTAAATTTCCTGTATGGCGAAAATACATACACACGAATTTAAATATGTTTGCAGTATATTTAACCAAATAAATAAATAACAAAATAACAAGATTTTAATGTTCCAAAAATATAATTAAAAATGTAAAAGATAAATAAAAACATAATAAAAAGACAATTACACATTCCCTTCAGTATATTTTAAAGCAAAAGACAAAATTTTTAAATTGGGCAGGAAGTATGAAGCCTAACGCTAATAAGGTACCATGACCATAATGTCAAATCATTTTCATAGAGAAAAGAAATAAAATATTTCAAGACTAAACTAGGCTTGATACAAATAATTTGTAGTTGTTAGTGAACGTTTACCTAGGTTAGAATCCCAACTAACAAAGATTATAGTGTGAGAGAGTGTGTCAGTTTGCTTGTCAAAGGTGGGCTATTATCTCCAGGTACTCTGGTTTCCTCCACTATCCTAGAACTGACCATCTCAGTGAAGGTGTAAAACTCCATTACTCCACTAAGTGAACATGTGATGTTTTGAAGAATGAAAAACTGCATAAAATACTACAACAATATCTTCTATCTAAAGATTTTATCACAAAATATTAGAGTACCGGGTATTACAAAGATCACTCTGCATAGAGGGCTGTCACACGCCTCTTTGGTAATGGGCCGGGTAACCATCCTTGTAAAAATCAAACAGTTAATACACGTACAATTCTAATTTAATCAAAATTGAAAAATTCAACAAAAAATATTTGAGAAAATTTTTTGAACATTTGGAATGGGGCTCATTTTTTGGCCTCAAGTTAGCAGATTGACACCTCTGATATAAGTATTAAGTTTCTTTATCTTGTAGACATTGGATAAATAATTGAGATTCATACAGGCAGTACAAAAATGAGATCAAGTTGAAAAATTAAATTTCAAACAAACTGAATCTATTTCTTTACTTAATATTAAAATGAATCCCTTTCTCCCTCTGAGTCTGATACTGTAAAATATTTATCTCCATTAGAATGGTGTTCAAAATCACTGGAATTCTGGGAAGTCCGTTTTGGTACTTTACGATGTCTATTTTTAGTCACTATTAACCCTCCATTTGACACGTAATCTGCTAATTTTTTCATTTCTGTCTTGTATTTGATATAGTGCCTGTCCTCCATCTCTGATGAACTACTAGTATTCCATGATGACCTCGATCTGTGTCTATATTTGTCTCTTTTCCTCCTAGACAATTTTGAGTGTCTTTCATTATCATTGCTATGGGTATAAAGTGGTGACCTTGACCTTCTTCTAGATCTATCTGGAGACCTTGACCTTGATGATGACCTTGATCTGTGTCTATATTTGTCTCTTTTCCTCTTGGATAATTTTGATTGTCTTTCATCATCAATGCTATAGTTACCAAGTGGTGACCTTGACCTTCTTCTAGATTTATCAGGTGACCTTGACCTATTTGAATTTTCTGATTTCTTTTTCCTTTTATGTTTATGATGTTTATCATGTGATCTTTTTTCACTGTGTTTTCGTTTATGTTTTTTGTGTTTATGACCCTGATCATCATCTGAATCAGATTCATCTGTACTCTTTGAAGTATTGGCAGATTTGTAACTATTAAACTTTTTCCGATGTTTCGACTCTGCTGATTTTCTTTGTTTTTTATCCTTGTTGCCATCATTTGATTTTTTATGTTTTTTCTTGTTTTCTTTTCTTTTCTTCTTAGATTTTCTAGAAAAATATAAAAAAAGAGAACAATTTTCAGACAGACTAACTACAAGTACCTGTTTTACATTCTCAGTCTAATATCTCCATTCTAAATTCTATATTTTACAGAACCATCAATCTTACAAACAAAAAATCCTACCCCTGAAGTCAAAATTTCTCTGACTACACTGTCAAACAAGAGTTCTATCCTACCCCTGAAGTCAAGATTTCTCTGACTACACTGTCAAACAAAAGTTCTATCCTACCCCTGAAGTCAAGATTTCTCTGACTACACTGTGAAACAAGAGTTCCATCCTACCCCTGAAGTCAAGATTTCTCTGACTACACTGTGAAACAAGAGTTCTACCCTACCCCTGAAGTCAAGATTTCTCTGACTACACTGTGAAACAAGAGTTCTATCCTACCCCTGAAGTCAAGATTTCTCTGACTACACTGTGAAACAGAGTTCTATCCTACCCCTGAAGTCAAGATTTCCCTGACTACACTGTGAAACAAGAGTTCTATTATAGTTAAACATGTTTAAAACAAAACACTGGGGACTCTAATTTAAACTTCGTTATAAAGTGACTTTGTTATATTGTTATAAATAGATCTACATAGGAGAGGTCGGGTCCTATATTTGACTTCCTACTTTCAATGTGTTCCATGTAATTATGTTCATTATATTTATGTTTTACTGTATGTCTTTTAAGAATTAAAATCTACAATAATCTGTTTCTAAACTGATTTAACAAATTTGTAAAAATAATGGAGATTTTTCCCACCTACCCACCCCTCCATGCATCACAATGGAGTTTTTCCCACCAACCCACCCCTCCATTCATAATAATAATGTTTTTCCCACCAACCCACCCCTCCATTCATCATATCATATATATCAAAACCCATTATTATTACTTCAAATGATTTTAAAGTCATAATATTTGGTGGGTGGGTGATAAGATTGTTTTATGTCCCAGTTTGATTGAATTGAAGTATCGGTACTATTATATGGTTGTGAAACATGGAGAATGACCACCAGGGATGAAAAGTTATTAGACACTTTCCACCACAAATGTCTTAGAAGAATCTTTTAAATATACTGGTCTGTCAAAATTACAAATGAGGAAATCAGAGAAAGAACACAAACAAATCAAAGTACTGAAGGTACTGAAGCATCAGCTAAACTGAGCAATTTGATATAAAAAAAATGTGCACTTGAAACTGAGATTTGTCTAATGAATCAGTAACAAATGAAAATCATGCAAATAATAGATACTGTGATCGAGAAGCTTCTAACAACAAGTCTGCTTTTTATGCAAGTTGTTAGGTTCTAACACATAAATATGTTACAATGGTCAAAATGGACATGCCACGCAATGTTTATCAATTGAGTAAACTAAGTAATTCACATAAATATAAATTTTCAATTTTTCAAAAACCAAGAGAGGCTACTAAAGACCCGACCCCAAATCTGAGTGAAATATCTCAAGCGTAACGGAAAAAAGTCCAGAGAAACCATCATTTTGATAAAATTCACAAAGTGAAAGGGGCATAACTCCACTAAAACGCAGTTGACTGGAAGAAAACCCAAACTGGATCTGTAATCACCACCATCATCATCATTATCACTCCTCATATAACATTTTGATCATCAACATGAAGATATCATCATCATCATTATCATCATTATCGTCATTAGCAGCAGCAGTAGAACCCATGCCATGACAATCACCACCACCATTATATTAATCATTTTCAGAAATCCTCATGTTACATCATTAATATGGTCACATCATTATCATAGCTCTTTGTGTCACATAATCATCATCATTATCAGCAGCAGCAGTACTGAATGTCATCATCATCATCATCATCATGTCACATCATCAGCATGAAGACATTGGCTTTGTCATCATCATCATCATCGTTATTTATTTTCATCATCGACAGCAGCAGAACTGAATGTCATCACCATCATCATCATCATCACCATCATCTTCATCATCATCATCATCATCATCATACTATCGGCAGTGCTCAGCAGTATTGAATGTCATCATTGCCACCACCATCATCATCGGTAGCAACAGAACTCATGTCACCATCATAATCATCATCATAGTTCCTCAAGTCACATCGTCATCATCACCATCATCATTCATAGCAGCAGAGCTTATTTTCATCACCACCATCACTATCATCTTCTTCATCACGATAATCATTATCATCATCGGCATCAACAGAACTCATGTCATCACCATCATCAACATCATTATCATATCTCCTCGTGTCACATCATCATCATGGTGACATCATCATCATCATGGTGACATCATCATCATATCTCCTCATGTCACATCATCATCATCATCATCATCATCATCATCATTATATCTCCTCATGTCATATCATCATCATCATGGTGACATCATCATCATCATCGGCAGCAGCAGAACTGAATGTCATCATCATCATTATTATTGTCATCATCTTCACCAGATCATCATGCCACATCATCATCGACATAGTGTCATCATCACAAAAAAAAAACTTTCACCATGACCAGCTATTTCCCTTGACTTGCAATTGACAGATTAACCATTGTTGAAGTCATTAATTTTATTCATTGAATTCACAATTAATTTGAAAAAAAAATAAAAATAAAAATAAGACCTTTGTTTTAGAAATAATTTAAATGTATTTAAAATTATTGTTGAATATATATAAATTGTCCAAGTGAGCTTCAAAAGCCTGAATTGGTATAAACCATCCTGACACAATAAGCTAATAATCTGTACCTCTCAATTACAGAAGTTGTCCAGGCAACTGTCTCTTTCAAAAAAAAGTTTGTTGACAAGAATTGTGTACAAAAGGGGGAAATATTTCTGAATACGATTAATTGAAAATTAATTGATTTTTATTTAGACAACTAAAATGTTACAATAAAATTACTTTGAATTTAAGAGAAACTGTAAGAGGAGTTGAGTTCACAAAGTAGGTACCCCAATACTTGCTAAAAAGTGACTAAGTTTCAGTCTGGAAAAATGGAGAAAAAATCTTGAAATATTTCCATAAAGTCAGGTGCACATCTTCAATATATATATAAACATTCTGTGAAGTTTCAAGGCTTTTGGTTGAAAAATGTGAGAGGAGTTGAGTTCACAAAGTAGGTACCCCCATTCAAATACTTGCTAAAAAGTGACTAAGATTTAAAGTCTGGAAAAATGGGGGGAAAAATCTTGAAATATTTCCATAAAGTCAGGTGCACATCCTCAATATATATATTAACATTCTGTGAAGTTTCAAGGTTTTTGGTTGAAATCTGTAAGAGGAGTTGAGTTCACAAAGTAGGTACCCCCATTCAAATACTTGCTAAAAAGTGACTAAGTTTCAAAGTCTTGAAAAATGGAGAAAAAATCTTGAAATATTTCCATAAAGTCAGGTGCACATCCTCAATATATATAGAAACATTCTGTGAAGTTTCAAGGTTTTTGGTTGAAAACTGTAAGAGGAGTTGAGTTCACAAGATTGGTACCATATTTTCCCCGCCCTTAGTTTCTGTTCTACTTCACCAACGGTGCTCTAGAAATCGGAAGAACTTAAGAAAGCACAATAACTGTTTTGTTTGTTTTTGTGCTTATTATGTGAAATAAAGTAATATGGCTTCATGAAAAGAAATTAAAGGTTGTAAAAACCATGGATTAAACTACTGACAACAACTTTAATCGGATATCCACTGTAAAAACGATCTAATAAGGACTTGTAACAAGGTAAATAAATTTTATCTGAAAATTTTAAAACATCGTTTTTTTCAGTTTTGTTTAGGTTTTGATTTCAAGTTGTTCTTTCTTGACGATTTATTTTGTTGATTCAAAATAAACAACTGGAAAAGGTATTTAAATGAACATTGATGATGAAATTGTCTGTCTAATGTCTTCGGAGACATATGGTGAGAAGTGGAGTGTGTGCGGAAGATCGGAAGTATGTAGCAGAGATTCGAGAATAAAGCATGTCATTTTTATATTAAACTGATAACTGAAAAGGACAGGGTGTCATGATCATTTTAAAAGGGGCAAGGGTGTACTGGACTAAAAAGGTCAGTCACTACGATATGTGAATACATTTGAGCAGGGGCATCGGGTGTCAAATGCCATGCACCCAAACACATGGCTAATTTGCATACGAACTACGGTATCGATATCCTACACAACTTCACGAGTCACAAACGATTTATCAACATAGCCAATAACTTGTAAATAAACTTCTTCTTTCAGTTTTGTATCACATTTTTGGGAATAATCTTTGATTTCTACTTTTTTGTTATGAATAATTTCGCTACCGGCAAACTGACAGGAATGAATTTTAATACCCAATGAAAGCCGGAAAATCCTCGTGACGTTATGATGAATATTAATGAACCAGGTCGGGATATCCCAAACACGAAATATTATTGACAATCAATTTTTAAAAAATATATATAATTTATCATCAAATGTGATCCATGTTTAAAGTTATTTAACTTAAAAACTGTTTAATGAGCATACTTTGTGTTTATTTATCGATGTCACTTTGCGTAAATTAAAAAAATCCAATATGGCGGCGACCTTACAACAACCACATGTACAGCACTGTAGGTCAAAAAGAAGAACGTCGGCGGGAACTGACAAGATCGTCATTTTTGTAGGGGTTTTTCGAGGGGCGTATACTTAATGAATTTTTATGGTTTTTATCTTAAAATTATCATACAAAAGTGAAGAATTAAAATATATATCCAGCAAAAACAATTACGGACTAATACGCGTATGAATACATTTCAGATCGGCACATGTGTACATGATGAAAACATTGTTTTCGTAACTTTCCGGGAGACCCAATCACTCAGATTAGAGTTTATACATACCTGGGATACCGTATATGGAAATTCCCGTAATTTCAGTCGAAACGAAGGATTTTATTGGCTGTCAAGGTGAAATGAGAGCGGCGCTAAATACGAAAAAATCCAACGATCGCTATAAAGCATTCAGCATGGCTGATGCTTTAAAAAGCGAGCTAGTTGAACATCGGAGGTGGAAATGGATTGGACACATATTAAGACAGAAGCCAGATGAACATCCAAGGATTGCTCTGCAATAGACACCAGCAGAAAGAAGGAAAGAGAAGAAGAGGGCAGCCAAAGGAGACCTGGCGCAGGACTGTTGAAAGGGAAAGATCAGATTTTGGACTTGGGACATGGAGTGAAGCTGCTAAAATAGCTGCCAATAGAGATTCTTGGAGGAGAAAGATATCTGGCCCAATACTTCACAATGAGAGATGGACATAAGCTTGATTGAATTGAATGGTGGGGGTACGTAATTGGAGTGACCACAAAAATTAATCACCTTCAGCAGGTATGTAAAATTTGATATTTCCTTACAAACAATACATGTGTCATCACCATTGTCACTAATCAGACAAATGATCCGTTTGTTTGTATGAAGTCTGATAAATGTAATGTGTTTGTATCAGGGATTTGTCAGGGTCTTTTGGGAAAAGGCCCTAAACTAAAAATTGGGAAAAACTATCAACTTTTTGCTCATTTTGGGAAAACCTCGACATCATGTCAGAAGTTTACTCACGATCTCAGAAGCCTTTGATGTAGAAGCAGTATTTTAATCTTGTTTTGCAGATGTTGTTTTAAAATAATCTAGAACCTTTTACTTGATTTTGCTGAAGGGGGGGGGGGGGGCTTTCACAAAATTTACTTTCGTTTTCGTTTAAAAACAACACAATTTTCTAATTGGGAATTTTCTCAGTCGATTTTGGGAAAAAATCAACATTTTTCCATTGGGAATGGGGCCAAATTTCGGCCCTAAATAGGCCCTTGGTGAATCCCTGTGTATATGACCTTCACTGATGTGGATTTTGTGGTACTATGTTCTGACATACCATAATTTACCATACTTACTTTTTGTTGTCTTTATCAGACTGATCACTATCAAAATCATTTGGATAAAGCTCTTTAAATCCATTATGTCCCCATCTGAAATGACATAAAAAATAATAAATTAATATGACATTGTTCAATCTAGAAGGGGCCGTCAGGCTGTTGACAACTGGTTTTGTAAAATGACCTCATTATTAATGACCATGTTTAACTTTTCATGACAGCAAATCCATTTTAATGATGTTATGGTGCTTTAGAGGAAATTAGAGAAAAGTTTTTTGAAAATGGCTACTCCCTAGGTTGAACATTGTTATGATATTTATTCATCAATAAATCAGTGAAAACGGGGATAAAGATTAGCAGGGGACCAGTAGCCCATGAATCTTAAAATAAGCCTGGGCTCCTAAACTCATTATATCTAGTTTCTTTTCTGAAGTTTGCTAGGGCCTTAAATCTAAATAGTAAAGCTTCACCTCTGTTCAACCATCTCATCCCAAACACATATAGGGGTGTCATTGATAGATTGATATATCATCAATAAGAGCCATTGATACGATATATCAATACGTTTTTTAAGTATTGATATCAACAAAAATGGCAGCCATTTTCATGTCTAAGGTTGCAATAGTCAATGACGCAAATTAAGCTGGTTGTAGATGTATTAAAACTACAACACATCATTTTAATGTATCTCAAAACCAACTGACATACAAAACAGAGTGTATAAATATTAGATTGGTGGAAAATAATTTGTCTATAACAGATTCAACAAAAAATAAACTATTTTAATCACCTTTATTGATATATTTTTCAGTCAATATATTGATATTCAAATTCTCATTAATGATAGCTCTAAACATTTACCTTTCTGGATCAGCTTCTTCTACTTTCTGCAGTTGCCTCATCCAAAATGTGCAGTCTTTACCTCTTGCTTTGGCAACAGGAAGTGGTTCATCATCCATGTGAGCTCTTCTGTCAGAGCGGTAAGAAAACTCTACCCCCATGTCTTCCCGTTTATCATTCAGGAAGGAGTTATCAGTCTCTATACCTTTCTCTTTTAATTTACCATAAGATTTCCACATCTCTTGTTCCTCAACAATCTGACAATAAAATTTATTGTATGATTCCTAGGTTTCCACAATTTTAAAATTGTTAGTAGCAAAATTTCCAAAATTTGTGAAAATATGGTGCTTTTAAAGTAATTTTTCAATAATTTGCTAAATTAGGTTACTTTTTTATTAAACAATTCCTCAGAAAAAAGTAGCCAATGGCTATTTTTGCTTCAGAAATGGAAACATAGGAGATTCAGAGTTTTTATCCAGCTATTTTGATACTTTTTTCGCAAGTACCTTCTGCCTTTTGAAATGGGAAAATTTGCAAAATTTTTATGACCTAGAAAAATTTTTGGAATACCAGTATTTCAAACTATATAATTACATTTTTGCAATGAGATCTTAAATCTCAAAGATGTACTGTACCAATAATTAAAATTTTGGAGGGTAAAACAGTTTTCTGAATTTAGGATTGCTGGTCAGAATCTAAATATTTAAATGTTTCTATCTGAAAATTTACTGAATATAACAGTACTGAATTTTGCAGATGCTTCAGTGCTTTGTGTTGCACAAAGTAACAGGACTGATCTGACACTTGAACCTTGTACGGATGTCATTGTACTTACCCTGTTATGGGTATCAGCATGTTTGATGTGGTTGATCAGTAAACGTTTTGATGTTGTTGGAAACATCCTAAAAAAACAGAATTTTAAATAATAACTCTGGTAGACAATATAGCTTAGCATAGTTGGTCATGTAAACATTGATGAACTTAGGAATAAAATATTTCTGTAGAAAGGAAAATGTTGGGGCTATAACATAAAATGACAATGTTTACACCGAAAATGATGTCCTTGGTGACGTTTTACGTTAAATCCACATAGCACCAACGTTTTGAGTTCTGCAAAAATACCCTATGCTAATTACTGATCCGCATACAGATTTCATGTTATGACTAGGTACAAGTAAGTGAATAATAACTTTTATTCAGATTTATTTGGTTTTCTATAGAAATAAAGCATTATACACTGTCACAAACAGACTGGCTCTGACAGTAGTAGGTTTGAAGGTTTGATATAAGTGGAGGAATCTTGATTGTGACATAAACTCTATTACTCCACTCCACTATCCCTCACCTTACTTACTGCTTTTATATACTGTAAGTGAAAGAAACTTGAATCTCATTAACTTTAGATATGGCTGCAAATTATACCAAATATGTTGTTACTTTATAAACTAAATGGGACCCCGGTCGCAAAGTGATCTATAGTGTTGCAGCATTGAAAGTGGGTTTCAAAAGCAAGTGGCCAGCTGGCCACCAATTTAAATTTTCAGGTGGCCAGTAGAAATTGCAAGTGGCCATATAATGTTGTCTTGCATATGAATGAAACAAAAGTGCACTTTTTAAAAAATACAATCGCTTATATACATCAGTGTTATTAATAACAATAGGCCGAGTTTATTTACACGTATTTAAAATAAAATAGAATAACAGAAATTATTAATTTTATAAATTATTAAGGAATAAATAAAAAATAAAAAATTTATGATATTAAATAAATAAATAAATTAATAAATAAATGGGTAACTAATCAAATAATTTGGATCCTGTGAGAACCACTTTACGTAGTAGAATCTGGTAACATGTTCTCAAGAAGATGGCTAAGAGTTCTCATTATATTTAAAAGAAAATTAAAATAATAAAATCAATTCTATTTTATTCCTTTTGAGTTTTAAGACAGGTGAGTATAAAGGTACATTAAAACATGTTTTTCACCTGAATTATCAATTAACGTAATTGTTGTAAAAACATTACGGTCAGCATTTCTATGGAAAAATACGTTCAAATAACCAAACCCTCTCGCTCTGGCTATTTAACCGTATTTTTTCAGTTCCTTATCAGTACATTTTGTTTTCTTTTGTTAAAATTATACGTGTAAATAACCACAGCTAGGCGGTTTGGTTATATACACGTATTTTAAATATGTGTAATTCTAACATGGTCTGCGTTTTCCTTCATATGAAACATGAAGAAGCCAGCCGTGGTATAACAAACGATATACCCATAGCTGTTCTGTTTTAATGAAGTACGCCCTTGTCTATCTTATGACGTCATGCTATGTGTCGCAAACAATGGTTGTGACATAATTTTTTTTCATAAAATCATTTTTTTCAATGGAGGTAATCTTAACAGCCTAATTGTTTCAGTAGACCTTTTTGCAAATAGATAGTAAAATGTACTTCCGAAGAAAGAGCTCGCAATGTTTTGTTCATTCCTTTTTATCTAAGCCATGTTAGAATTGAAATGTAAATGTTGATTATATCTTAAATAACCACTCCGATAACAATAATGATGATGTAAAGTGTCCATTATATTGCCTGAATTGGTAATAGTATCATGAAAATTTTGTGACGCAGAAGTAATATCTGTACTCTAGTCTCAAAAATTCAAATTTAAATTGGACAAACTGGCCACCATTTACAACTTTTAGGTCGCCAGACACAGTTCCAGGTTGATTTGGCTACCATTTCAGTTGTGATGGCTTATAGATCATTACACCCATCCTCTCTAAGGTTCAAAAGTTAATCAGTTTGCCCTGAACTGTTCATCTTAAAGGAATCTTGACTGGGTGTACATCTCCATTGCTGCATTCCACTCTTATTACTTTAAAAAACGATTAATTTAAGTATAAGTACAGTTTAACCTGCCTTAAATGCCACCTTTATATAAAGACTACCTGCTTTTAAAGGCCAGTAGAATTTAATCCCAATTGCTATTTATTCATGCTATTTGCAGGTCTGGGATCTGACCGAAACGGGGGATCGCCCGATCGGGGGACAATCAAAGGGAAGTAATTCTAGTGGGTGTACACGCGAGTACACAGAAGAGTTCCGATGATTGCGAGTAATACTACCTTATGTAAACATCCGGTAGATCGTACATAGATACTCGGGGTTGTCAATAAAGCTTTGTAAATCCTACAGGCAACAGGTAATAATGGCAGGCATATCTCAGCAGTGTTTTCTAATGATGGCATGAAAGATTTAATAAAACAAGAACAATTGAATGAAGATTTTTAATTAAACACAAATTGATTGCTAATTCAAATCTATAAATTTACTCAATTAAAAAGTTAATACACTATTTTATCTTGTTCTTTTTTATCAGAGGACGACATACATTTTGTCAGTTTTCTTCCTTTTATTTTTTGGTGTAAATGCTGAATAATTACAAGAATTTTTGTATATAGATCTAGTATAAACCGAATTCTGAATTTTAAGCAAGTCACTACAAAGCCAATTTGATGATATAATCAATAGCAATAGTTAATACCACTTTTGTTCATTATTATTATTTTTTAATTATTAGTAAATAAGATTATTATGTTTGAAATAAAGAACAGGAGGCTAAATGACAAATTTTCTTCAGTTTAGAATAATAATGTTGGAACTAAAATCAGGATATAGATTTACCCTACACTCCCATCATTCCGATATATAGCTACATTTACACGGGTAAAAATTGAAAAATCAAATTGCAAGAAAAGCTTAGTTAGTATACTGTGGCATTGGATTGAGAATTGAAACATATACTATTATTAGCTACACATTTACAAGCTTACCTGACCTTACAACATAATACAAGTTCTGACACAACCTGGACATTTTACCCTGAATAATTACAAGTTATTTCATAAAAAAATGTGTAGATTGGTCAAAATTCTTTAAAAAACATTTTGGTATTTAATGGGGTACGGAATTCAGACAGAAAATGAAAAAAATATCTTCAAAGAATTGGTTATCACACATCTGAACTAGGTAAGAAACGGTCCTTTTAGCATCCCTATACTCCTAACTACGATGTATTTTTAACTGGAACATTTATAGCCGGAAGTGCATCTTTAAGAGCTTATAACTTTTTTTCCGCACAACAGATTTATTTCCGCATGACAGATTTTAAGAAATATAAGTTTACTGTAACTGTTCAAAATTGTAAGTCCTCCTACTTAGAAATGAATCCCTGCGTCCGTTTTTTACAAAAAGTCATCAATTTTACTCGATTTTAAGCACGTTTCTAGACAAACAAATGAAATACGCATGCGCAATGTTGTAGTCATAAAAACACTTAGACGCTTTATCGCCTGATCGGGCGATTTCGATTTATCCCCTGTTTCAGGCGGATCCCAGACCCGATTTGACCCGCTATGTATAAGGGCCATCTGCCCATAAAATGGCCATTTTACTGTTTCTCTTGGGTGGTCTTTGGGGTGAGTGTCAAAAGAAAGTAGGGGAGTGGACATGATGGTGAGTTATGTACTCCATCATGTCCATGTTGAGAGGATCAGCAAGACAGAAAGGGTTACAATTAATTATTCAATTATTGTTTATCTCCATTTGTCCTCAGTTTAAAATTTGAGAGAGAGAGAGAGAGAGAGAGGGGGGGGAGTAATCTGAAATTCATTAGATTAATAACTACAGTAATTTATAGGGGAAAATTAAATATCAGTCTCCTACCTGTCAGAATGTGTCGTTCTCTGCTACAAGGTGCTTGTTGTCTACGTCATCAATAGTGCATTTCCTGTGTTTATCACAGATTTCTATGACGTATTACGCATACTAAGGACGCACATTTGGACACGCACGGCGATAGAGAGAAACTGAAGAATCATTTTCGTTAGTATTTTTATAGGTAGATGGGGGAACAGGGGCCAGACTCATAAATGAAATGATACCCATGTTACACAAGAAGAGTACTCTTTTTATATACCATGGGTTTTGTAAAAAAAAATTGAATAAGCTACCACACCCCCCCCCGTGTCAGATCACGGTTACTTTTTTTCTATCAGTTATAAGGCTTAGGGGATGGATTGACGGACCATTATTAGTAATTTATTACCCACCGACTCCATATACTGATAGAAAAAAGGTTTAGATAGGTATAACATGGCGAGAATTGATAGCTTAAAATTGAAGTGACAAGAGCTGAAAAACCTTTATACCCAGGACGGTGATTGAACCCGCGACCTTCTGCTCCGGAGTCAGATGCTCAACCACTGAGCTACCCAGGCCTACAGCTCTATGGAGTGTAAATTATATTACATTGGTTTTGTGTAGCTGTTAGGGTCTATGGCAACATGGCCATGCAAGATTTTATATAGCATGGTCAGTCGACTCTCTTGGCGTCTCTTTTCCAGGCTCTGCCAACAAAGTTCTTCAATAATGGCAGTAACACTTGTTCTCTGTCTGTATTGTCCAGTGACAATTTGACAAAGTGAGCTGCCTACGCTGAACTATCTCTAATTTGTCTACTAGTATATGGCCTTGATTGTAAGGGTCCCATACAGTTGCAGTGTATTCGACCTGTGGTCTTTTCAGGCTTTTGTAGGCACTCTTTTTTAATTTCTTGGCTGATATGTTTAGGTTTCTTTGTAGGAAGCAGATTCCTCTGTTTACTTTTGTAGTGATGTTTGAGATATGTTTTCCCCAGTTTAGGTCTGATGTTATGGTTACCCCTAAATATTTTGATGATGTTTCATGTTCAAGGATGTGTCCATGTAGTTTGTACTGGTGTTTTATTGGGATTTTCTTCCTATTAATGGTCAGAACTGTGCACTTGTTGAGTTGGAACTCCATCTTCCATTTCTTTTCCCAGTCTGCCAGTTTGCTAGCAGATGAATACATGTATGACATAATGCTGTAACGTAATCAATAATGTGTAGCTCAGAGCAGAAATGTGATCCTACGTGATTATAAATAACATCAAAATACAGTTTCTTTTTATAAACTTATTGGTCAACATTAATTTTTTTATAACAAATAATAATAATAAAACAGAATTAAGAATTATAGAAATCCATTGTTAGGGGGAATAACTTTAACATGTTACGATATCACTCGTATCATGGATTACATGCCTCACTATTACTGGAAAAGCCGTCCCCATTGTACTAAGAATTCCTACACATGCTCATGTGGGGTGTGATATGGAAAAGAATATTGTATCACCTATCCTTTGAGATTAATCTGTAAGGCCTAAAAAAAATATGTGTGTTTCTGCTAACATAGAATTATTATAAAGGGTCGGTAGGTCGATTTTTTTTTTTTTTTTAATAGCAAGTAGATGTAATTTAAAATTAGTAATATAACTAAAATACTTGTATCTTCTACATGTATTCACTGCTTAAACTTTTGCTGACTTGTTTTTGATACAATAGAGTTTTAATCGAAAAACGAAAACAGATTTTTAAAAATTCTGAGAAAAATACTGGAGTCGGTCTTGTTTTAGTTGGGTCAGTCGGGTTAGCGGAAACACACATATTTTTTTAGGCCTAACATATGTGAGAAAATAATATAATTACACACAGATCTTTTGATTTTGATTTTGGACTTGAAAAATTTATGTGGTGCCTACAAAAATAAAGTCCAAAGGTCCTGGACCTTCAATTATAAAACATAAGTTTGAACCCCTGGGTAAGCTTTGGAATTTACAGTTAAGAAAAAATGTTATTAACCATATTTTGTTGAAGCGCGTGGCCTAGTGGTTAAGGCGTTGGACTCATGATTCGAAGGTCGTGGGTTCGATCCCTGGACCGGGCAATGTGTTGTGTCCTTGAGCAAGACACTTAATTTCACATTGTTCCAGTTCACTCAGCTGAAAAATAAATGAGTACCAGCAAAATGCTGGGGGTTAACCCTGCGATGGACCAGCGTCCCATTCAGGGGAGAGTCTTGTACTCTCAGTCGCTTAACGCCACCGAAACCGGGATAAGCTCCGGCCTGATGGGCCTAATGGCTCGGGACAGACTTTAACTTAACTAACCATATTTTGTTGCTATAGTGACATTTTGTCTTTTAGGTAAAGAAGTATAATAATACAATGGCGAGTTATGGAGGATATAGTCAAGAGTCTGTTAGTCAACAAGCTCAACATATATGGACCATGCTGGATGAAATGGCTGTTTCAAATCCTGATGGTTATAAAAAGTTTATTGACAAACATATCAAAGAAGGAAAAGAATATATGGCACCACCAAAACCACATATGTGTGTGAAAACTGTTATGTATGTAAGTATCTCTATGTGGTGCCACCAGATCCACATATGTGTGTGAAAACAGTTATGTATGTAAGTATGTCTATGTGGCACCACCGAAACCACATATGTGTGTGAAAACTGTTATGTATGTAAGTATGTCTATGCGGTACCAGCAAAACCACATATGCGTGAAAACTGTTATGTATGTATCTCTATGTGGCACCATCAAAACCACACATGTGTGAAAACTGTTATGTATGTATCTCTATGTGGCACCATCAAAACCGCACATGTGTTTGAAAAATTGTATGTGTGTTATATGCTTCTGTGCAACAGCCAACATGGCATACATGACATATGCGTACCTAATAGTTGCCAGATCTCTTGTCAAACTCTGGATACTTCAGTTTTTTATGATATAGTTTAGCTTTATTGATGGTTTACTATATTTTGTTAAATCACGGTCTAAAATTTTCAACAAAAATTTGTACCGCACGTAAAATAATTAATATTCCCCATCTTATAGTCAGTTTCATTAATCCACAACAATTGCAACCTGCTAAAAATAATATACATTCTTGATCTTATAGTCAGTTCCATAAATCAGTGACTATTACACACTGCTAAAAGGTAGGATATAACCAAACCCTGAAAATTTGAACATGTGAATTAGAGCTGTAATCATGAGACAAAAATTAAGACATCGCAATATCACTGAACTTTTGACGATATCATTACGATAATATTGCGATATTTCCAGATGAATATGCCCAATATGAAATTGCAATTAGCTAATATATACATTGAAAACGGTATGCATTGATACATTATATATTTATTACATCAGCTGTCAGCAGTGATTTGTTTGTGGTTCACAACAAAACCACAATAATAATCTGCTTAATCATGATCACTACACAAGTGATGCAATGATTTCAAAGAATTTTTTTGTAAGTAATTGGGGTTCTGTGATATTATGATGTCAGCTTTGTTCCACGATATTGCCATCGGCAAATCCTTGGCGACGATAATTGCGATGACGATATATAATAACAGCACCAATGTGAATTTGAATACATTTACCGTCATATATAAGACTGACAGTACTGATACGCTTGACTGCATTCTTATTCAAGTTATTGTACAATCTAAATAAAAAGGAAGATTAATTAACAGCTTTGATTATTATTTACTTTCAGAACCGAAGAAGTCACCATTTTATATCAACTTTTGTAGCTGGAAAAAGTACCTGCACCAAAAACACCTGATGATGCAGTACCTGTGATAGGAACACCTGTGCATGAATTAAATGATCCACATGAAGGTTAGTATATAAATATATAATTTACCTGACCAAAAACACCTGATGATGCTGTACCTGTCATAGGAACACCTGTACATGAATTAAATGATCCACATGAAGGTTAGTATATAAATATATAATTTACCTGACCAAAAACACCTGATGATGCTGTACCTGTCATAGGAACACCTGTACATGAATTAAATGATCCACATGAAGGTTAGTATATAAATATATAATTTACCTGACCAAAAACACCTGATGATGCTGTACCTGTCATAGGAACACCTGTACATGAATTAAATGATCCACATGAAGGTTAGTATATAAAATATAATTTACCTGACCAAAAACACCTGATGATGCTGTACCTGTCATAGGAACACCTGTACATGAATTAAATGATCCACATGAAGGTTAGTATATAAATATATAATTTCCTGACCAAAAACACCTGATGATGCTGTACCTGTCATAGGAACACCTGTACATGAATTAAATGATCCACATGAAGGTTAGTATATAAATATATAATTTACCTGACCAAAAACACCTGATGATGCTGTACCTGTGGTAGGAACACCTGTACATGAATTAAATGATCCACATGAAGGTTAGTATATAAATATATAATTTACCTGACCAAAAACACCTGATGATGCTGTACCTGTCATAGGAACACCTGTACATGAATTAAATGATCCACATGAAGGTTAGTATATAAATATATAATTTACCTGCACCAAAAACACCTGATGATGCTGTACCTGTCATAGGAACACCTGTACATGAATTAAATGATCCACATGAAGGTTAGTATATAAATATATAATTAACCTGCACCAAAAACACCTGATGATGCTGTACCTGTCATAGGAACACCTGTACATGAATTAAATGATCCACATGAAGGTTAGTATATAAATATATAATTTACCTGACAAAAACACCTGATGATGCTGTACCTGTCATAGGAACACCTGTACATGAATTAAATGATCCACATGAAGGTTAGTATATAAATATATAATTTACCTGACCAAAAACACCTGATGATGCTGTACCTGTCATAGGAACACCTGTACATGAATTAAATGATCCACATGAAGGTTAGTATATAAATATATAATTTACCTGACCAAAAACACCTGATGATGCTGTACCTGTCATAGGAACACCTGTACATGAATTAAATGATCCACATGAAGGTTAGTATATAAATATATAATTTACCTGACCAAAAACACCTGATGATGCTGTACCTGTCATAGGAACACCTGTACATGAATTAAATGATCCACATGAAGGTTAGTATATAAATATATAATTTACCTGACCAAAAACACCTGATGATGCTGTACCTGTGGTAGAAACACCTGTACATGAATTAAATGATCCACATGAAGGTTAGTATATAAATATTAATTTACCTGACCAAAAACACCTGATGATGCTGTACCTGTCATAGGAACACCTGTACATGAATTAAATGATCCACATGAAGGTTAGTATATAAATATATAATTTACCTGACCAAAAACACCTGATGATGTTGTACCTGTCATAGGAACACCTGTACATGAATTAAATGATCCACATGAAGGTTAGTATATAAATATATAATTTACCTGACCAAAACACCTGATGATGCTGTACCTGTGGTAGGAACACCTGTACATGAATTAAATGATCCACATGAAGGTTAGTATATAAATATATAATTTACCTGACCAAAAACACCTGATGATGCTGTACCTGTCATAGGAACACCTGTACATGAATTAAATGATCCACATGAAGGTTAGTATATAAATATATAATTTACCTGACCAAAAACACCTGATGATGCTGTACCTGTGGTAGGAACACCTGTACATGAATTAAATGATCCACATGAAGGCTAGTATATAAAATATATAATTTACCTGACCAAAAACACCTGATGATGCTGTACCTGTGGTAGAAACACCTGTACATGAATTAAATGATCCACATGAAGGTTAGTATATAAATATATAATTTACCTGACCAAAAACACCTGATGATGCTGTACCTGTGGTAGGAACACCTGTACATGAATTAAATGATCCACATGAAGGTTAGTATATAAATATATAATTTACCTGACCAAAAACACCTGATGATGTTGTACCTGTCATAGGAACACCTGTACATGAATTAAATGATCCACATGAAGGTTAGTATATAAATATATAATTTACCTGACCAAAAACACCTGATGATGCTGTACCTGTCATAGGAACACCTGTACATGAATTAAATGATCCACATGAAGGTTAGTATATAAATATATAATTTACCTGCACCAAAAACACCTGTTGATGCTGTACCTGTCATAGGAACACCTGTACATGAATTAAATGATCCACATGAAGGTTAGTATATAAATATATAATTTACCTGACCAAAAACACCTGATGATGCTGTACCTGTGGTAGAAACACCTGTACATGAATTAAATGATCCACATGAAGGTTAGTATATAAATATATAATTTACCTGACCAAAAACACCTGATGATGCTGTACCTGTCATAGGAACACCTGTACATGAATTAAATGATCCACATGAAGGTTAGTATATAAATATATAATTTACCTGACCAAAAACACCTGATGATGTTGTACCTGTCATAGGAACACCTGTACATGAATTAAATGATCCACATGAAGGTTAGTATATAAATATATAATTTACCTGACCAAAAACACCTGATGATGCTGTACCTGTGGTAGGAACACCTGTACATGAATTAAATGATCCACATGAAGGTTAGTGTATAAATATATAATTTACCTGACCAAAAACACCTGATGATGCTGTACCTGTGGTAGAAACACCTGTACATGAATTAAATGATCCACATGAAGGTTAGTATATAAATATATAATTTACCTGACCAAAAACACCTGATGATGCTGTACCTGTCATAGGAACACCTGTACATGAATTAAATGATCCACATGAAGGTTAGTATATAAATATATAATTTACCTGCACCAAAAACACCTGTTGATGCTGTACCTGTCATAGGAACACCTGTACATGAATTAAATGATCCACATGAAGGTTAGTATATAAATATATAATTTACCTGCACCAAAAACACCTGTTGATGCTGTACCTGTCATAGGAACACCTGTACATGAATTAAATGATCCACATGAAGGTTAGTATATAAATATATAATTTACCTGCACCAAAAACACCTGATGATGTTGTACCTGTCATAGGAACATGATCCACATGAAGGTTAGTATATAAATATATAATTTACCTGACCAAAAACACCTGATGATGCTGTACCTGTGGTAGGAACACCTGTACATGAATTAAATGATCCACATGAAGGCTAGTATATAAATATATAATTTACCTGACCAAAAACACCTGATGATGCTGTACCTGTCATAGGAACACCTGTACATGAATTAAATGATCCACATGAAGGTTAGTATATAATATATAATTTACCTGCACCAAAAACACCTGATGATGCTGTACCTGTCATAGGAACACCTGTACATGAATTAAATGATCCACATGAAGGTTAGTATATAAATATATAATTTACCTGCACCAAAAACACCTGATGATGCTGTACCTGTCATAGGAACACCTGTACATGAATTAAATAATCAGGATGAAGGTTAGTATATAAATATATAATTTACCTGACCAAAAACACCTGATGATGTTGTACCTGTCATAGGAACACCTGTACATGAATTAAATGATCCACATGAAGGTTAGTATATAAATATATAATTTACCTGACCAAAAACACCTGATGATGCTGTACCTGTGGTAGGAACACCTGTACATGAATTAAATGATCCACATGAAGGTTAGTATATAAATATATAATTTACCTGACCAAAAACACCTGATGATGCTGTACCTGTCATAGGAACACCTGTACATGAATTAAATGATCCACATGAAGGTTAGTATATAAGTATATAATTTACCTGACCAAAAACACCTGATGATGTTGTACCTGTGGTAGAAACACCTGTACATGAATTAAATGATCCACATGTAGGTTAGTATATAAATATATAATTTACCTGACCAAAAACACCTGATGATGCTGTACCTGTCATAGGAACACCTGTACATGAATTAAATGATCCACATGAAGGTTAGTATATAAATATATAATTTACCTGACCAAAACACCTGATGATGTTGTACCTGTCATAGGAAACCTGTACATGAATTAAATGATCCACATGAAGGTTAGTATATAAATATATAATTTACCTGACCAAAAACACCTGATGATGCTGTACCTGTCATAGGAACACCTGTACATGAATTAAATGATCCACATGAAGGTTAGTATATAAATATATAATTTACCTGACCAAAAACACCTGATGATGTTGTACCTGTCATAGGACCACCTGTACATGAATTAAATGATCCACATGAAGGTTAGTATATAAATATATAATTTACCTGACCAAAAACACCTGATGATGCTGTACCTGTCATAGGAACACCTGTACATGAATTAAATGATCCACATGAAGGTTAGTATATAAATATATAATTTACCTGCACCAAAAACACCTGATGATGCTGTACCTGTCATAGGAACACCTGTACATGAATTAAATGATCCACATGAAGGTTAGTATATAAATATATAATTTACCTGCACCAAAAAACACCTGATGATGCTGTACCTGTCATAGGAACACCTGTACATGAATTAAATGATCCACATGAAGGTTAGTATATAAATATATAATTTACCTGACCAAAAACACCTGATGATGCTGTACCTGTCATAGGAACACCTGTACATGAATTAAATGATCCACATGAAGGTTAGTATATAAATATATAATTTACCTGACCAAAAACACCTGATGATGCTGTACCTGTCATAGGAACACCTGTACATGAATTAAATGATCCACATGAAGGTTAGTATATAAATATATAATTTACCTGACCAAAAACACCTGATGATGCTGTACCTGTCATAGGAACACCTGTACATGAATTAAATGATCCACATGAAGGTTAGTATATAAATATATAATTTACCTGACCAAAAACACCTGATGATGCTGTACCTGTCATAGGAACACCTGTACATGAATTAAATGATCCACATGAAGGTTAGTATATAAATATATAATTTACCTGACCAAAAACACCTGATGATGCTGTACCTGTGGAAGAAACACCTGTACATGAATTAAATGATCCACATGAAGGTTAGTATATAAATATATAATTTACCTGACCAAAAACACCTGATGATGCTGTACCTGTCATAGGAACACCTGTACATGAATTAAATGATCCACATGAAGGTTAGTATATAAATATATAATTTACCTGACCAAAAACACCTGATGATGTTGTACCTGTCATAGGAACACCTGTACATGAATTAAATGATCCACATGAAGGTTAGTATATAAATATATAATTTACCTGCACCAAAAACACCTGATGATGCTGTACCTGTGGTAGGAACACCTGTACATGAATTAAATGATCCACATGAAGGTTAGTATATAAATATATAATTTACCTGACCAAAAACACCTGATGATGCTGTACCTGTCATAGGAACACCTGTACATGAATTAAATGATCCACATGAAGGTTAGTATATAAATATATAATTTACTTGCACCAAAAACACCTGATGATGCTGTACCTGTCATAGGAACACCTGTACATGAATTAAATGATCCACATGAAGGTTAGTATATAAATATATAATTTACCTGCACCAAAAACACCTGGTGATGCTGTACCTGTCATAGGAACATGATCCACATGAAGGTTAGTATATAAATATATAATTTACCTGCACCAAAAACACCTGATGATGCTGTACCTGTCATAGGAACACCTGTACATGAATTAAATGATCCACATGAAGGTTAGTATATAAATATATAATTTACCTGCACCAAAAACACCTGATGATGCTGTACCTGTCATAGGAACACCTGTACATGAATTAAATGATCCACATGAAGGTTAGTATATAAATATATAATTTACCTGACCAAAAACACCTGATGATGTTGTAACTGTCATAGGAACACCTGTACATGAATTAAATGATCCACATGAAGGTTAGTATATAAATATATAATTTACCTGACCAAAAACACCTGATGATGCTGTACCTGTGGTAGGAACACCTGTACATGAATTAAATGATCCACATGAAGGTTAGTATAAATATATAATTTACCTGCACCAAAACACCTGATGATGCTGTACCTGTGATAGGAACACCTGTACATGAATTAAATGATCCACATGAAGGTTAGTATATTAATATATAATTTACCTGACCAAAAACACCTGATGATGCTGTACCTGTGATAGGAACACCTGTACATGAATTAAATGATCCACATGAAGGTTAGTATATAAATATATAATTTACCTGACCAAAAACACCTGATGATGCTGTACCTGTGGTAGGAACACCTGTACATGAATTAAATGATCCACATGAAGGTTAGTATATAAATATATAATTTACCTGCACCAAAAACACCTGATGATGCTGTACCTGTGGTAGGAACACCTGTACATGAATTAAATGATCCACATGAAGGTTAGTATATTAATATATAATTTACCTGACCAAAAACACCTGATGATGCTGTACCTGTGATAGGAACACCTGTACATGAATTAAATGATCCACATGAAGGTTAGTATATAAATATATAATTGACTTGATCAAAAACACCTGATGATGCTGTACCTGTGGTAGGAACACCTGTACATGAATTAAATGATCCACATGAAGGTTAGTATATAAATATATAATTTACCTGACCAAAACACCTGATGATGCTGTACCTGTGATAGGAACACCTGTACATGAATTAAATGATCCACATGAAGGTTAGTATATTAATATATAATTTACCTGACCAAAACACCTGATGATGCTGTACCTGTCATAGGAACACCTGTACATGAATTAAATGATCCACATGAAGGTTAGTATATAAATATATAATTTACCTGACCAAAAACACCTGATGATGTTGTAACTGTCATAGGAACACCTGTACATGAATTAAATGATCCACATGAAGGTTAGTATATAAATATATAATTTACCTGACCAAAAACACCTGATGATGCTGTACCTGTGGTAGGAACACCTGTACATGAATTAAATGATCCACATGAAGGTTAGTATATAAATATATAATTTACCTGCACCAAAACACCTGATGATGCTGTACCTGTGATAGGAACACCTGTACATGAATTAAATGATCCACATGAAGGTTAGTATATTAATATATAATTTACCTGACCAAAAACACCTGATGATGCTGTACCTGTGATAGGAACACCTGTACATGAATTAAATGATCCACATGAAGGTTAGTATATAAATATATAATTTACCTGACCAAAAACACCTGATGATGCTGTACCTGTGGTAGGAACACCTGTACATGAATTAAATGATCCACATGAAGGTTAGTATATAAATATATAATTTACCTGCAAAAAACACCTGATGATGCTGTACCTGTCATAGGAACACCTGTACATGAATTAAATGATCCACATGAAGGTTAGTATATTAATATATAATTTACCTGACCAAAAACACCTGATGATGCTGTACCTGTGATAGGAACACCTGTACATGAATTAAATGATCCACATGAAGGTTAGTATATAAATATATAATTGACTTGATCAAAAACACCTGATGATGCTGTACCTGTGGTAGGAACACCTGTACATGAATTAAATGATCCACATGAAGGTTAGTATATAAATATATAATTTACCTGACCAAAACACCTGATGATGCTGTACCTGTGATAGGAACACCTGTACATGAATTAAATGATCCACATGAAGGTTAGTATATTAATATATAATTTACCTGACCAAAACACCTGATGATGCTGTACCTGTGATAGGAACACCTGTACATGAATTAAATGATCCACATGAAGGTTAGTATATAAATATATAGTTTACCTGACCAAAACACCTGATGATGCTGTACCTGTGATAGGAACACCTGTACATGAATTAAATGATCCACATGAAGGTTAGTATATTAATATATAATTTACCTGACCAAAAACACCTGATGATGCTGTACCTGTCATAGGAACACCTGTACATGAATTAAATGATCAAGATTGAAGTTAGATGATCTGGCTATAAAATATTAATATTGAACCATGGAACTGTCTAATTATTTTTATTGTGATATAACCTCCAATCCTGAAATGCACATTAAGATTAGTTTGCTTTGCACGACATTTGAGTGTATATCATAATATGGGCTATTTCTAGACAGTTCAATGGTTATATATATATATATATCTTGCATTTCTTTCTGCCATTTCGTCTATAGCTGGTGTCTTCTTGATATAAGCCAAACTTTTTTGAAAGAGACATAATACCCAATTCAATCAATTAATCTTGCATTTCTTTAAAATCTTACGACACATGTCCAGATGCTAGAAGAGTCAATAAATGTTGTCATAAAGCATATATTTGGTCTCATTAAGTTTGATAAAGTTATAAATATTTCTATATATTTTGTAGGAAAATTACAGTTGACATGTGTGGCTTTTAATCCGAAGATTTTAGAAGAATACGGAAGAAATTGTAAAAATATGATCGATCGAGAAACTTTGATAAACTTAGCTATAGACTATATACACAATCAACAAAAAATCAAATTATCTCGACAGTTTAAATTATTAGGGGAGGAAACTCCCTACAAAGGGGAGATAACTCTAATAGAAAACAGTTTCACAAAGAAAGATAAATCTTCTACAGAGATGGAAAATCAAATATCAGAACTAGAGAAGACATTTGGACCTTTGACAGGAAATGAAAAAGAATCTCTTCTAGGTAAACTGTCAAACATCAGTGTTAACGATGATCAGAGAAACACAACCCCGAACCAGTCGAGAGGGACAAATGATAGAGTTATCTTCCCCTTACAAAATGAACACGGACACTGTAAAAAGGGTCTGATAGAGGAAATATCAACAGAGGCATCAGAGACATCATTGAGGAAACCCGAGTACAAGTTACTAACCGACAGGGGAGATAATGGACAAATAAGACAGATAACGATAAAAATTGAATTACCAAGTGTCAAGAGTGTTACTGAATGTGAACTTGATCTTTGTCAGGTAACAGTTTTATTTTTTATTATTAGACCCAAGATAATTTGAATGTCTTTTCCTCCATTACTTTACTTATACAGTAAAACCTCAATTCACTGCTACTGTTGGTTCAGCCAAGTATTCACTGCTACTGTTGGTTCAGCCAAGTATTCACTGCTACTGTTGGTTCAGTCAAGTATTCACTGCTACTGTTGGTTCAGTCAAGTATTCACTGCTACTGTTGGTTCAGTCAAGTATTCACTGCTACTGTTGATTCAGTCAAGTATTCACTGCTACTGTTGGTTCAGTCAAGTATTCACTGCTACTGTTGGTTCAGTCAAGTATTCACTGCTACTGTTGGTTCAGTCAAGTATTCACTGCTACTGTTGGTTCAGTCAAGTATTCACTGCTACTGTTGATTCAGTCAAGTATTCACTGCTACTGTTGGTTCAGTCAAGTATTCACTGCTACTGTTGGTTCAGTCAAGTATTCACTGCTACTGTTGGTTCAGTCAAGTATTCACTGCTACTGTTGGTTCAGTCAAGTATTCACTGCTACTGTTGATTCAGTCAAGTATTCACTGCTACTGTTGGTTCAGTCAAGTATTCACTGCTACTGTTGGTTCAGTCAAGTATTCACTGCTACTGTTGGTTCAGTCAAGTATTCACTGCTACTGTTGGTTCAGTCAAGTATTCACTGCTACTGTTGATTCAGTCAAGTATTCACTGCTACTGTTGGTTCAGTCAAGTATTCACTGCTACTGTTGGTTCAGTCAAGTATTCACTGCTACTGTTGGTTCAGTCAAGTATTCACTGCTACTGTTGGTTCAGTCAAGTATTCACTGCTACTGTTGGTTCAGTCAAGTATTCACTGCTACTGTTGGTTCAGTCAGTCAAGTATTCATTGCTACTGTTGGTTCAGTCAAGTATTCACTGCTACTGTTGGTTCAGTCAAGTATTCACTGCTACTGTTGGTTCAGTCAAGTATTCACTGCTACTGTTGATTCAGTCAAGTATTCACTGCTACTGTTGGTTCAGTCAAGTATTCACTGCTACTGTTGGTTCAGTCAAGTATTCACTGCTACTGTTGGTTCAGTCAAGTATTCACTGCTACTGTTGATTCAGTCAAGTATTCACTGCTACCGTTGGTTCAGTCAAGTATTCACTGCTACCGTTGGTTCAGTCAAATATTCACTGCTACTGTTGGTTCAGTCAAGTATTCACTGCTACTGTTGGTTCAGTCAAGTATTCACTGCTACTGTTGATTCAGTCAAGTATTCACTGCTACTGTTGGTTCAGTCAAGTATTCACTGCTACTGTTGGTTCAGTCAAGTATTCACTGCTACTGTTGGTTCAGTCAAGTATTCACTGCTACTGTTGGTTCAGTCAAGTATTCACTGCTACTGTTGATTCAGTCAAGTATTCACTGCTACTGTTGATTCAGTCAAGTATTCACTGCTACTGTTGGTTCAGTCAAGTATTCACTGCTACTGTTGATTCAGTCAAGTATTCACTGCTACTGTTGGTTCAGTCAAGTATTCACTGCTACTGTTGGTTCAGTCAAGTATTCACTGCTACTGTTGGTTCAGTCAAGTATTCACTGCTACTGTTGGTTCAGTCAAGTATTCACTGCTACTGTGGTTCAGTCAAGTATTCACTGCTACTGTTGGTTCAGTCAAGTATTCACTGCTACTGTTGATTCAGTCAAGTATTCACTGCTACTGTTGGTTCAGTCAAGTATTCACTGCTACTGTTGGTTCAGTCAAGTATTCACTGCTACTGTTGGTTCAGTCAAGTATTCACTGCTACTGTTGATTCAGTCAAGTATTCACTGCTACCGTTGGTTCAGTCAAGTATTCACTGCTACCGTTGGTTCAGTCAGTCAAGTATTCACTGCTACTGTTGGTTCAGTCAAGTATTCACTGCTACTGTTGATTCAGTCAAGTATTCACCGCTACTGTTGGTTCAGTCAAGTATTCACTGCTACTGTTGGTTCAGTCAAGTATTCACTGCTACTGTTGGTTCAGTCAAGTATTCACTGCTACTGTTGGTTCAGTCAAGTATTCACTGCTACTGTTGGTTCAGTCAAGTATTCACTGCTACTGTTGGTTCAGTCAAGTATTCACTGCTACTGTTGGTTCAGTCAGTCAAGTATTCACTGCTACTGTTGGTTCAGTCAAGTACCCAATTTCAAGTCTTCCAGACAAACAAATTTAGTTTATTTTTCAACATCAATGGTTGATGTTAAAAGTGGGGTTTTCTAAGTGAACAGTAGCTCACAAATTGTGTATTATTATATGCATGTTATCTTTGACCCATCTCTTAATGAATGTAAATTGAACCTTTCAATTTACCTATAGGATTATACAAATATACTTTTGTTTAGGTGAAATAGCATGATTTTAAATGTTGACATTCCAAGTTTTTATGAACTTTAGCTAAAGTCATGTCTTGGACTACTTTTTCAAAAAAGCCAGATTGCTGTGGTATCTGTGTTGTTAACATGATTAAACATAAGACACAAATTTTATCTTATAAATTCCTTAATTACTTATAATAACATTTGCAATAATTGCACATGTGGTAGGTGTAGCTAGCTAACAGGAATTGTTACCCTTCCAGAGCACCCAGCCTCACTTTCCTGGTGAATGATTACATTTTTAACATAATTTGAAAATAAATTTGCCACTTTAAAAGCTTTAGTTTGCTTTGAGATTGTGACAAGGATTGGTATGTTTGTTTTTATGTTTAAGAGTCATCTAAGTAGGAAAATTCAAGTGAAAACCATTTGGTTGGTTGAAAAGCATTTGTATAACAAATTAATTATGAATTTACCTATACAAGTGTGAAGATTTATAAATAAAAATTCAGCAGGAATTGATAAATTAAGAAATTTTAAAAAATTTGTTGCATGTTTTTTATGAAAATTGTGCAAAAATACATGTGTTAGGGAAAAATAGTTTTCACCTTGTATAACAAATTAATTAAAAAAATTAAAAGATATTAATATAGTCAAGGTCATAGAGCAGTGCAAAGGGGCCAGAGTTTGTCAAAGAAATACAAGATTTTTGAAAACTTGACAATTTACGGTCGAGGTTTTCTATGATTTGTTTTCCTTTTAAAAATGTGTGTACCAGGCGTGTAAGTTCACACTCTTAGGCTACCAACGATCCAAGGTAAGATTATAAAAGTTAAGTTTGTTTATGACTTGATTATTGTTGAGGCATATTCGGCTTTATATAGTTCAGCATTGTTCAAACCAAACAATATTCATCTCAATTCAAATAGAACAGTATTGTGTGACCATGCACTTTAAATAACTTCTTGTATTTTGGATTATTAGTGGCCTTAGAATATAAATATCATGCCTGGTACACGCATTTTTAAAAGGAAAATAAACCATAGATAACCTCAACCGTAAATTGTCAAGTTTTCAAAAACCTTGTTTTTTTAAACAAACTCTGGCCCCTTTGCACTGCTCTATGATGTTGACTATATTAATATCTTTTAATTTTTTCAAATTAATTTGTTATACAACGTGGAAACTATTTTCCCCATACGTGTATTTTTGCACAATTTCCATAAAGAAATGCAACAAATATTTTAAAATTCTTAAATTATACAATTCCTGTTGTATTTTTATTCATAAATCTTCACACTTGTGTAGGTAATTTCATAATTATACCCCTCTTTCACATTTTTCAACCAAATGGTTTCCACTTGAATTTTCCTACTTAGATGACCCTTAACCTAAGCTGCTAGTTTTCAATGTTTTTACTTTGCTTCTGGATTGTGATTTGGGCATTGATTGGTATGTTTGTTTTTACTTTGCCTCTGGATTGTGATTTGGACATTGATTGATATGTTTGTTTTTACTTTGCTTCTGGATTGTGATTTGGACATTGATTGATATGTTTGTTTTTACTTTGCTTTGGGATTGTGATTTGGACATTGATTAGTATGTTTGTTTTTACTTTGCTTTGGGATTGTGATTTGGACATCAATTGGTATGTTTGTTTTTACTTTGCTGTTAGATTGTAATTTGGACATGGATTGGTATGTTTGTTTTTACTTTGCTTTTACCTAAAATATCTTGCAACATTTTAAACTTTTGCAATATGGACAATAGCTAAATATTTAGGATATAATAATACAATACCCTATCAAAAACAAGTTCATGATGATTCAATTTTGTGATTGTTTTGTCCTCGTGAAACATGGGGAAGTTATTCACATATTTTAGTTTACTTCGTTCATTTGTGTAAAGTGACGAGTATCTTGTATTTATAGTTTTATATATTTATTATTGACAGGAAGATGTACAATTATTGGTGGAAGACAAATACAGTTTACAGCTCAAGTTACCATGTAAAATAGACGACACAACAGCAGGCGCCAAGTTTAATAAAAAATCATCGTGTCTAACAGTCACAGCTAGTGCTCTGAATTGATCAACAGCCAGGAATCTGGTTTTATTGACAGCTAGGCTACCGATGTCAGGCCGAACCTTTTGAGCTTGCCTGACAACCTATAATATAAGAACACAGCAACTCTAACAGAAACTAGAGTCTGATAAGTTATCAAGTGTTCTAAATTGTTCAGTTTATTATTTTTCTGTGAGAAGAGATAGAGAAATATGAACAGCCAACAGATTTGGCCACTCCCACAAAGCCATTATATGCAATATTTATTACCTAGACTCCAGTAAGAATAGTTATAAAGGTGTGACGTTAATACAGATTACAATGCAAAAGAACATTAAAGTTTGTAATGTCTAATTTCTGAAAAATAAAAATCTAAATTTAAACAAGTCTCTTGTTATGGTTTCACAACTAGAGCAGCTCAGTTAGTAGTGCTCACTTTGCATGTAGGAGGTCTTGGGTTCGAACCCGTTTGACTTGTAAATAGATAGCAACTGTCAACTACTGCCAAATTTATTTCTCATTAACATTTGTATTGTTATGACAACTCACAAGGGCTGTACCTGACTTTACTCGATGCACCATCAAGGGCTGTACCTGACTTTACTCGGCGCACCATCAAGGGCTGTACCTCACTTTACTTGACGCACCATCAAGGGCTGTACCTCACTTTACTCGACGCACCATCAAGGGCTGTACCTGACTTTACTCGACGCACCATCAAGGGCTGTACCTCACTTTACTCGACGCACCATCAAGGGCTGTACCTGACTTTACTCGACGCACCATCAAGGGCTGTACCTGACTTTACTCGGCGCACCATCAAGGGCTGTACCTCACTTTACTCAACGCACCATCAAGGGCTGTACCCGACTTTACTCGGCGCACCATCAAGGGCTGTACCTCACTTTACTCGACGCACCATCAAGGGCTGTACCTCACTTTACTCGACGCACCATCAAGGGCTGTACCTCACTTTACTTGACGCACCATCAAGGGCTGTACCTCACTTTACTCGACGCACCATCAAGGGCTGTACCTGACTTTACTCGACGCACCATAAAGGGCTGTACCTAACTTTACTCGGCGCACCATCAAGGGCTGTACCTCACTTTACTCAACGCACCATCAAGGGCTGTACCTGACTTTACTCGGCGCACCATCAAGGGCTGTACCTCACTTTACTCGGCGCACCATCAAGGGCTGTACCTCACTTTACTCCATGCACCATCAAGGGCTGTACCTCACTTTACTTGACGCACCATCAAGGGCTGTACCTCACTTTACTCGACGCACCATCAAGGGCTGTACCTCACTTTACTCAACGCACCATCAAGGGCTGTACCTCACTTTACTTGACGCACCATCAAGGGCTGTACCTCACTTTACTCGACGCACCATCAAGGGCTGTACCTCACTTTACTCGACGCACCATCAAGGGCTGTACCTCACTTTACTCGACGCACCATCAAGGGCTGTACCTCACTTTACTCAACGCACCATCAAGGGCTGTACCTCACTTTACTCAACGCACCATCAAGGGCTGTACCTCACTTTACTCGACGCACCATCAAGGGCTGTACCTGACTTTACTCGACGCACCATCAAGGGCTGTACCTTACTTTACTCGACACACCATCAAGGGCTGTACCTCACTTTACTCGACGCACCATCAAGGGCTGTACCTCACTTTACTCGACGCACCATCAAGGGCTGTACCTCACTTTACTCGACGCACCATCAAGGGCTGTACCTCACTTTACTCGACGCACCATCAAGGGCTGTACCTTACTTTACTCGACACACTACTACGGTAAATCAATCAGTAGAGTGCTCACTTGATAGGTTCGAACCCCAACCGAGTCTGATCAAGACTTGAAAATAAGTAGGCACTTGGCATTTAGTAAATGAGTCACATGGCTATTCAGAAAAGACCTTAAAAACTGATCCCCCATGTCACAGAGGGTTTAGCCTTCCCTGCACATTTCCCCGAGCACATTGCAAAGTTAAACATTTTCTGCCACTTCACCAATAGCTGGTGACATCTTGATATAAATGAAATATTCATGACTTTGACATAAAACCTCATTCAATCAATAAGCTCACAAGCAATGTAAACAGAGGGTTCTTGAGCATGTAACACCTGCTGTGACACAGGGCAACACATGTTAGCAACACTACTATTCAACATCATACCAGATCTGGTTAAAATGTACCTCTTCCTTGTCCGTCATTAACCTACTTGCTGCCAAATGTTGAATTTCAGAAAGATACAAGCCATAACGGTCAATAACAGAGCATGTTTGTAGGCCTAGATCATATTTCACATGCAGACTGGTAATTTCTATTCAAATGTGTGTTCAGATTTTGTTATGTGCCTTATAAGCTTGCCGACATTAAAATTTCCCTGGCCCAAGACAAAATTTACTGGCACTGTGTCATGGAACTGGAACTAATTTAGAAGACAGTATATGTTTTCTTTAGCAATAGTCTGTTACATGGACATTACGTGAGAGTGTCTTTCACCAGCAGCCTGCCACAAGAACATGGATTAGTATCTTTGTTTTTACATTGGTTTGGGATTGTGATATCGACATGGATTGGTAGGCTTGTTTTGTAATTTAATCGAAAATGAATTGTTGATCTACCCCTGTGGCTTGTACAGCACAATGTGATGTTGGTAGAAATTGATAACTAAACATGTTTTTTTTTTTGTAAGTAAAAATTGTCACAAAATCAGTGTTGGCATTTTACAAGGAGTTCTATTCATGATTTTGTCCAATCTTTAAGTACATAGCAAATGAAACAAGACGCCATAATTATCGGGGGTAGGGGGTGGTTGGTTGGTTAATTTTTGTTTTTTAAATTTCAATTTGGAAAATTTCAACAATGGGAAAATAATCAAGTTCAAATTAATTGAGGAGCTTTTTACATGGATGTCACCACCAGATGTGGGTGAAGTGGCATTAAGGCAAGACGTGTGTGAAGTGGCATTAAGGCAAGATGTGTGTCAAGTGGCATTAGGGCAAGATGTGTTTGAAGTGGCATGAAGGCAATGTAAATGTGTGTGAAGTGGCATTAGGGCAAGATGTGTGTCAAGTGGCATTAAGGCAAGATGTGTGTGAAGTGGCATTAAGGCAAGGTGTGTTTGAAGTGGCATTAAGGCAAGATATGTGTTAAGTGGTATTAAGGCAAGATGTGTGTGAAGTGGCATTAAGGCAAGATGTGTGTCAAGTGGCATTAGGGCAAGATGTGTGTCAAGTGGCATTAAGGCAAGATGTGTGACAAGTAGCATTAGGGCAAGATGTGTTTGAAGTGGCATTAAGGCAAGGTGTGTTTGAAGTGGCATTAAGGCAAGATGTGTGTGAAGTGGCATTAAGGCAAGATGTGTGTGAAGTGGCATTAAGGCAAGGTGTGTTTGAAGTGGCATTAAGGCAAGATGTGTGTGAAGTGGCATTAATGCAATGTGTGTGAGGTGGCATTAAGGCAAGGTGTGTGTGAAGTGGCATTAAGGCAATGTGTGTGTAAAGTGGCATTAAGGCAAGATGTGTGTGAAGTGGCATTAAGGCAAGATGTGTGTGAAGTGGCATTAAGGCAATGTGGTGTGAAGTGGCATTAAGGCAAGGTGTGTGTGAAGTGGCATTAAGGCAAGATGTGTGTGAAGTGGCATTAAGGCAAGATGTGTGTCAAGTGGCATTAAGGCAAGATGTGTGTCAAGTAGCATTAGGGCAAGATGTGTGTGAAGTGGCATTAAGGCAATGTGTGTGTAAAGTGGCATTAAGGCAAGATGTGTGTGAAGTGGCATTAAGGCAAGGTGTGTGTGAAGTTAAGGCAAGATGTGTGTGAAGTGGCATTAAGGCAAGATGTGTGTGAAGTGGCATTAGGGCAAGATGTGTGTCAAGTGGCATTAAGGCAAGATGTGTGTCAAGTGGCATTAAGGCAAGATGTGTGTCAAGTGGCATTAAGGCAAGATGTGTGTCAAGTGGCATTAAGGCAAGATGTGTGTGAAGTGGCATTAAGGCAAGATGTGTGTCAAGTGGCATTAGGGCAATGTGTGTGTGAAGTGGCATTAAGGCAAGGTGTGTGTGAAGTGGCATTAAGGCAAGATGTGTGTGAAGTGGCATTAAGGCAATGTGTGTGTGAAGTGGCATTAAGGCAATGTGTGTGTGAAGTGGCATTAAGGCAAGGTGTGTGTGAAGTGGCATTAAGGCAATGTGTGTGTCAAGTGGCATTAAGGCAAGATGTGTGTCAAGTGGCATTAAGGCAAGATGTGTGTCAAGTGGCATTAAGGCAAGATGTGTGTCAAGTGGCATTAAGGCAAGATGTGTGTGAAGTGGCATTAAGGCAAGATGTGTGTGAAGTGGCATTAAGGCAAGATGTGTGTCAAGTGGCATTAAGGCAATGTGTGTGTGAAGTGGCATTAAGGCAAGGTGTGTGTCAAGTGGCATTAAGGCAATGTGTGTGTGAAGTGGCATTAAGGCAAGGTGTGTGTCAAGTGGCATTAAGGCAAGATGTGTGTCAAGTGGCATTAAGGCAAGATGTGTGTCAAGTGGCATTAAGGCAAGATGTGTGTGAAGTGGCATTAAGGCAAGATGTGTGTGAAGTGGCATTAAGGCAAGATGTGTGTCAAGTGGCATTAGGGCAATGTGTGTGTGAAGTGGCATTAAGGCAAGGTGTGTGTGAAGTGGCATTAAGGCAAGATGTGTGTGAAGTGGCATTAAGGCAAGGTGTGTGTGAAGTGGCATTAAGGCAAGATGTGTGTGAAGTGGCATTAAGGCAAGATGTGTGTGAAGTGGCATTAAGGCAAGATGTGTGTGAAGTGGCATTAAGGCAATGTGTGTGAAGTGACATTAAGGCAATGTGTGTGTGAAGTGGCATTAATGCAATTTATGTAAGGCAATGTGTGTGAAGTGGCATTAATGCAATTTATGTGAAGTGGCATTAAGGCAAGATGTGTGTGAAGTGACATTAAGGCAATGTGTGTGTGAAGTGGCATTAAGGCAAGATGTGTGTGAAGTGGCATTAAGGCAAGATGTGTGTGAAGTGGCATTAAGGCAAGATGTGTGTGAAGTGGCATTAAGGCAATGTGTGTGAAGTGGCATTAATGCAATTTATGTAAGGCAATGTGTGTGTGAAGTGGCATTAATGCAATTTATGTGAAGTGGCATTAAGGCAAGATGTGTGTGAAGTGGCATTAAGGCAAGATGTGTGTGAAGTGGCATTAATGCAATTTATGTAAGGCAATGTGTGTGTGAAGTGGCATTAATGCAATTTATGTGAAGTGGCATTAAGGCAAGATGTGTGTGAAGTGACATTAAGGCAATGTGTGTGTGAAGTGGCATTAAGGCAAGATGTGTGTGAAGTGGCATTAAGGCAAGATGTGTGTGAAGTGGCATTAAGGCAATGTGTGTGTGAAGTGGCATTAAGGCAAGATGTGTGTGAAGTGACATTAAGGCAATGTGTGTGTGAAGTGGCATTAATGCAATTTATGTAAGGCAATGTGTGTGTGAAGTGGCATTAAGGCAAGATGTGTGTGAAGTGACATTAAGGCAATGTGTGTGTGAAGTGGCATTAAGGCAATGTGTGTGTGAAGTGACATTAAGGCAATGTGTGTGAAGTGGCATTAAGGCAAGATGTGTGTGAAGTGGCATTAATGCAATGTGTGTGAGGTGGCATTAAGGCAAGGTGTGTGTGAAGTGGCATTAAGGCAATGTGTGTGTAAAGTGGCATTAAGGCAAGATGTGTGTGAAGTGGCATTAAGGCAAGATGTGTGTGAAGTGGCATTAAGGCAATGTGTGTGTGAAGTGGCATTAAGGCAAGGTGTGTGTGAAGTGGCATTAAGGCAAGATGTGTGTGAAGTGGCATTAAGGCAAGATGTGTGTCAAGTGGCATTAAGGCAAGATGTGTGTCAAGTAGCATTAGGGCAAGATGTGTGTGAAGTGGCATTAAGGCAATGTGTGTGTAAAGTGGCATTAAGGCAAGATGTGTGTGAAGTGGCATTAAGGCAAGGTGTGTGTGAAGTTAAGGCAAGATGTGTGTGAAGTGGCATTAAGGCAAGATGTGTGTGAAGTGGCATTAGGGCAAGATGTGTGTCAAGTGGCATTAAGGCAAGATGTGTGTCAAGTGGCATTAAGGCAAGATGTGTGTCAAGTGGCATTAAGGCAAGATGTGTGTCAAGTGGCATTAAGGCAAGATGTGTGTGAAGTGGCATTAAGGCAAGATGTGTGTCAAGTGGCATTAGGGCAATGTGTGTGTGAAGTGGCATTAAGGCAAGGTGTGTGTGAAGTGGCATTAAGGCAAGATGTGTGTGTGAAGTGGCATTAAGGCAATGTGTGTGTGAAGTGGCATTAAGGCAATGTGTGTGTGAAGTGGCATTAAGGCAAGGTGTGTGTGAAGTGGCATTAAGGCAATGTGTGTGTCAAGTGGCATTAAGGCAAGATGTGTGTCAAGTGGCATTAAGGCAAGATGTGTGTCAAGTGGCATTAAGGCAAGATGTGTGTCAAGTGGCATTAAGGCAAGATGTGTGTGAAGTGGCATTAAGGCAAGATGTGTGTGAAGTGGCATTAAGGCAAGATGTGTGTCAAGTGGCATTAAGGCAATGTGTGTGTGAAGTGGCATTAAGGCAAGGTGTGTGTCAAGTGGCATTAAGGCAATGTGTGTGTGAAGTGGCATTAAGGCAAGGTGTGTGTCAAGTGGCATTAAGGCAAGATGTGTGTCAAGTGGCATTAAGGCAAGATGTGTGTCAAGTGGCATTAAGGCAAGATGTGTGTGAAGTGGCATTAAGGCAAGATGTGTGTGAAGTGGCATTAAGGCAAGATGTGTGTCAAGTGGCATTAGGGCAATGTGTGTGTGAAGTGGCATTAAGGCAAGGGTGTGTGAAGTGGCATTAAGGCAAGATGTGTGTGAAGTGGCATTAAGGCAAGGTGTGTGTGAAGTGGCATTAAGGCAAGATGTGTGTGAAGTGGCATTAAGGCAAGATGTGTGTGAAGTGGCATTAAGGCAAGATGTGTGTGAAGTGGCATTAAGGCAATGTGTGTGAAGTGACATTAAGGCAATGTGTGTGTGAAGTGGCATTAATGCAATTTATGTAAGGCAATGTGTGTGTGAAGTGGCATTAATGCAATTTATGTGAAGTGGCATTAAGGCAAGATGTGTGTGAAGTGACATTAAGGCAATGTGTGTGTGAAGTGGCATTAAGGCAAGATGTGTGTGAAGTGGCATTAAGGCAAGATGTGTGTGAAGTGGCATTAAGGCAAGATGTGTGTGAAGTGGCATTAAGGCAATGTGTGTGTGAAGTGGCATTAATGCAATTTATGTAAGGCAATGTGTGTGTGAAGTGGCATTAATGCAATTTATGTGAAGTGGCATTAAGGCAAGATGTGTGTGAAGTGGCATTAAGGCAAGTGTGTGTGAAGTGGCATTAATGCAATTTATGTAAGGCAATGTGTGTGTGAAGTGGCATTAATGCAATTTATGTGAAGTGGCATTAAGGCAAGATGTGTGTGAAGTGACATTAAGGCAATGTGTGTGTGAAGTGGCATTAAGGCAAGATGTGTGTGAAGTGGCATTAAGGCAAGATGTGTGTGAAGTGGCATTAAGGCAATGTGTGTGTGAAGTGGCATTAAGGCAAGATGTGTGTGAAGTGACATTAAGGCAATGTGTGTGTGAAGTGGCATTAATGCAATTTATGTAAGGCAATGTGTGTGTGAAGTGGCATTAAGGCAAGATGTGTGTGAAGTGACATTAAGGCAATGTGTGTGTGAAGTGGCATTAAGGCAATGTGTGTGTGAAGTGACATTAAGGCAATGTGTGTGAAGTGGCATTAAGGCAATGTGTGTGTGAAGTGGCATTAAGGCAAGATGTGTGTGAAGTGGCATTAAGGCAAGGTGTGTGTGAAGTGGCATTAAGGCAAGATGTGTGTGAAGTGGCATTAAGGCAAGATGTGTGTGAAGTGACATTAAGGCAATGTGTGTGTGAAGTGACATTAAGGCAATGTGTGTGTGAAGTGGCATTAAGGCAATGTGTGTGTGAAGTGGCATTAAGGCAAGATGTGTGTGTGAAGTGGCATTAAGGCAATGTGTGTGTGAAGTGGCATTAAGGCAAGATGTGTGTGTGAAGTGACATTAAGGCAATGTGTGTGTGAAGTGACATTAAGGCAATGTGTGTGTGAAGTGGCATTAAGGCAATGTGTGTGTGAAGTGGCATTAAGGCAAGATGTGTGTGTGAAGTGGCATTAAGGCAATGTGTGTGTGAAGTGACATTAAGGCAATGTGTGTGTGAAGTGGCATTAAGGCAAGATGTGTGTGAAGTGACATTAAGGCAAGATGTGTGTGAAGTGGCATTAAGGCAATTTATGTAAGGCAATGTGTGTGTGAAGTGGCATTAAGGCAAGATGTGTGTGAAGTGGCATTAAGGCAAGATGTGTGTGAAGTGGCATTAAGGCAAGATGTGTGTGAAGTGGCATTAAGGCAATTTATGTAAGGCAATGTGTGTGTGAAGTGGCATTAAGGCAAGATGTGTGTGAAGTGGCATTAAGGCAATGTGTGTGTGAAGTGGCATTAATGCAATTTATGTAAGGCAATGTGTGTGTGAAGTGGCATTAAGGCAAGATGTGTGTGAAGTGGCATTAAGGCAAGATGTGTGTGAAGTGGCATTAAGGCAAGATGTGTGTGAAGTGGCATTAAGGCAATTTATGTAAGGCAATGTGTGTGTGAAGTGCATTAAGGCAAGATGTGTGTGAAGTGACATTAAGGCAAGATGTGTGTGAAGTGGCATTAAGGCAATTTATGTAAGGCAATGTGTGTGTGAAGTGGCATTAAGGCAAGATGTGTGTGAAGTGGCATTAAGGCAAGATGTGTGTGAAGTGGCATTAAGGCAATTTATGTAAGGCAATGTGTGTGTGAAGTGGCATTAAGGCAAGATGTGTGTGAAGTGGCATTAAGGCAATGTGTGTGTGAAGTGGCATTAATGCAATTTATGTAAGGCAATGTGTGTGTGAAGTGGCATTAAGGCAAGATGTGTGTGAAGTGGCATTAAGGCAAGATGTGTGTGAAGTGGCATTAAGGCAAGATGTGTGTGAAGTGGCATTAAGGCAATTTATGTAAGGCAATGTGTGTGTGAAGTGGCATTAAGGCAAGATGTGTGTGAAGTGACATTAAGGCAAGATGTGTGTGAAGTGGCATTAAGGCAAGATGTGTTTGAAGTGGCATTAAGGCAAGATGTGTGTCAAGTGACATTAATGCAATTTATGTAAGGCAATGTGTGTGTGAAGTGGCATTAAGGCAATGTGTGTGTGAAGTGGCATTAAGGCAATGTGTGTGTGAAGTGGCATTAATGCAATTTATGTAAGGCAATGTGTGTGTGAAGTGGCATTAAGGCAAGATGTGTGTTAAGTGGTATTAAGGCAAGATGTGTGTGAAGTGGCATTAAGGCAATGTGTGTGTGAAGTGGCATTAAGGCAAGATGTGTTTGAAGTGACATTAAGGCAAGATGTGTGTGAAGTGGCATTGAGGCAAGGTGTGTGTGAAGTGGCATTAAGGCAAGATGTGTTTGAAGTGGCATTAAGGCAAGATGTGTGTCAAGTGACATTAAGGCAATGTGTGTGTGAAGTGACATTAAGGCAATGTGTGTGTGAAGTGGCATTAAGGCAAGATGTGTGTGAAGTGACATTAAGGCAATGTGTGTTTGAAGTGACATTAAGGCAATGTGTGTGAAGTGGCATTAATGCAATTTATGTAAGGCAATGTGTGTGTGAAGTGGCATTAATGCAATTTATGTGAAGTGACATTAAGGCAAGGTGTGTGTGAAGTGGCATTAAGGCAAGATGTGTGTGAAGTGGCATTAAGGCAATGTGTGTGAAGTGACATTAAGGCAAGGTGTGTGTGAAGTGGCATTAATGCAATTTATGTAAGGCAATGTGTGTGTGAAGTGGCATTAAGGCAAGATGTGTGTGAAGTGGCATTAAGGCAAGATGTGTGTGAAGTGGCATTAAGGCAAATGTGTGTGAAGTGGCATTAAGGCAATGTGTGTGAAGTGACATTAAGGCAATGTGTGTGTGAAGTGGCATTAATGCAATTTATGTGAAGTGGCATTAAGGCAAGATGTGTGTGAAGTGGCATTAAGGCAAGATGTGTGTGTGAAGTGGCATTAAGGCAAATGTGTGTGAAGTGGCATTAAGGCAAATGTGTGTGAAGTGGCATTAAGGCAATGTGTGTGAAGTGACATTAAGGCAATGTGTGTGTGAAGTGGCATTAATGCAATTTATGTGAAGTGGCATTAAGGCAAGATGTGTGTGAAGTGACATTAAGGCAATGTGTGTGAAGTGACATTAAGGCAATGTGTGTGAAGTGGCATTAAGGCAATGAGTGTGTGAAGTGGCATTAAGGCAATGTAAACAGAGGGTTCTTTAGCATGTAACACCTGCTGTGACACAGGACAACAGTTTTTGGGTCTCTTCTGAAGGACCAGTGACTTTCTTCTCTAAATGTGAAGTGCTTGGCAAATGAATAGTCCATATTGATATTGTAAATGTATATATTTTCATTGTGCACTAAGTTTCACTTATTCCGCAGACCTTTGATTTGCATGAAAATTAATACTGAGCAAAAATTATATTATGCTAAATGTATTACTGTGTATATTTAAAAACGCGAAAATTGAAAATTTAACTATGTGGATATGTCTAAATTCCCTATTCCGCGAAAATAAATACATGTACAGCATTCAAGTCTTGTTAAGACTGACAGCTAGATAGTTAATTACTTTTGACTGGGACATTAAATATATTATCTTCATCCAAATCCTATAGAAAGAATAAAACAAATAAAAGCAGTGATTTAAGTTTAATAATTTACAAATCTTAATTTTTTTTGAATGTCACATAAACAACCAACTCAAATAACACTGTTTTAAATCACTAAAAGTCTATATTTCTATCAATCATCATATGCAATACGACTTCTATTATAAAATGGTCTTTTTACATCAAATTCTGGTTCATCATCTTCTGGCGTTACAATCTCTATATCACCTCTGGGAGAGACATATTCTGCAAAAATGTCTTCAGAATGCTCAGCTGAAAAAAAATAAGACAGAATCTATAATCTGCTGTAACAGAATAGAATCTATCACTACTTGTGGTGCCAGATAGGGAACTCTCAACCCGAGTTCTAATATATTTGGTCCAGAACGAGGCTTGCCGAGTTCTGGACCAAATATATTAGAACAAGGGTTGAGAGTTCCTTATCTGGCACCACAACTAGTGATTGATTCTATTTCTTGCATCAGAAAGTACAATTTTTCAATTTTAAATCAATTTCAACTTTCGATACACCTCTGATTTTGTTGATAAAATTTTGCGGGAAAAACAGCGTATAGGCTATCTTGCACAGGGGGATACAAGATGGAGATATCTTGCACCTCTCTTTTTATGGATTTTTCTATCTGGGGTGCAAGAAAACAAGGTCAAGATTAATGTATCTGCTGTAAAGGAACTAAATCTGAAATGGCACAATTCAGGTCAAGCTTTCTTTCTTTTGTTTTTTTTATTTCAAGCATGCCAAACGATGTGGGCGTGGCCAGTGAGCAGTCAATTGCACAGGCCTATGGATATTT
>CM037866.1:36953181-36992165 GCA_021292105.1 Anadara kagoshimensis
ACTCAGGGTGACTTTAAGGTGCTAACTCACCAAGTCAGTACGCCACAGACAACCGTATGTACACTCCATCAGTCACATTATACCGACACCGGGTGAACCAGTAAAGGCATGGTAAATTTACTTTTCCACATGTGGTCTGAGCTGGGCTCACAGAGGTGAGAGACCCTGGATTTGTAGACTGGTGTCTTATTCAATATGCCTCAGCGGCCAGTGTAACAAGACTCACAAGAGGTGTAAAAAGTCAGAGGGGGGGGTTTACATTAGCTATTGAAGGTCACGCCACCGGCACAGGTCCGACATTCACCCAAATTTCATAATTTCGGCAGTTTAGCATTTTCAAGACTGTAAAAGTTTATGACAAATTAAGGCAAAAATGAACTTCCACATGGAAAGACTTTCACAGAATGCCGTCACCGGTTGTTATGCATACATTCAGATTTTTGCTCTTGGCTCACCTTGCTAAACATCCAAATCACGATCCCATAGAGATTTAAACGAGACTGACTTTAAATTTCAAGATCGATATGAAAATATAATAAATGACAATTAGTGATTTAAGTGTCTAATAAAATATTAAATATATTATGAATAGTATTTGAAATGGTTAAGTTTTATTTTCGGAGAAAATATTTATTAAAATTACACATAAATTATTTTTAAGCAAGGTACTTTAGTCGAATTCGTTTTCTTAAAACTAGTCCGTTTGATTCTTAAATTTATACAATTTCAACATAAATTACGCGCAGTAAGTCACGTGACGTGAAAGGAAGATCCTGCTTTGTCTGCCATTTCCGTTTTAAAGAAATTTCCGGTCAAAATTAACTTAATTTTTGACAATTTTAAAAAGGTACCGGCTTCGTCACCAATAAGTGAGTATAAATTTAGAGATATCTTACAAATCAATTACAAACCGTGGTGTTTTTCTAGCGGACATTCTCTCTGGTAAGTTGGACACCCATCGCTCAAAAATTTCAATCCAAACAGGATGTTGAGCGTGGTTTCAATAGCCGGAAGTTTTGATGTTAAAAGTTTTGCGCTGAAGCAGACTATCATTTCCTTTTCTTAGACCATTTCCTGCAAATAATAACATCTCTGCCGACAATTCTATTTAACCAAAAATCATGTCTTTATTCAAGGAAAACGTCGGCCATATTTGATGGCCAAATCGTGTCAACTGTACAAAAATTCGAATAAAATGAGTGGACATTTTCCGCCGTATTTTTTGTAAAAATTGACTTTGAAACGACTTTTTGTTTGTGTTTTTAATTTGTATATTGTTTCAAAAATGGATTCTTTTGGTTGATTTGTTTAATATTTGTATACTCCTGTTAAGTAAATAATTTTGTTCGTTTTGTTTCCAGTAAGAGTTTTTGCTCTTGATAAGTCTTCAGTTATGGCCGGTACAGTAAATGATGGTACAGAAATATGCCATATCTGAGCTTTACCAAATGCTGCAAGATTGGGGTCTATTCTCTATCACAAATTACAATAACACCCTCGTGGATATCTTAATGTCATCTCATTAAAAAATTATTAAAAATCAAAACATAACAGACCAATTTTTAAAAAAGGAGAGAAAAAAAAACATAAAATAATAAAACTTACTAAACTGGGCAAATTATTTAGTTAAACATGGCAGTGCGCTCTCCTACCCTTTTCTGAATGGGACCAGGAAACCCTATGTCTCCATTTCTGGTAGCCAAAATTGCCATTGTCTACTAATTTCTGAGGAATTCTTTCAAAAAGTAACCTATTTTAGCAAATTTGTGGAAAAATACTTGAAAAAGGACTATATTTTCACAAATTTTTTAAATTTGGCTACCAATTGAAATTTATGGAAACCTAGCAACTACAAAAATTACAAATTGGAGGTATTACAATACATAGTGGTGAAACTAGGTTAGCACTATATTAATATAAGCCATATATAGAGAGTAACTTATATCTTATTTATCTTGGATTGAAATATTTTTCCAAATCCTAAGTTATGGATGATTGATCAATCATCAATCAAAAACAAATGAATCACAACCCAAAAGTAAAAACTTTGAAACTGATAAGTTAGGCTAGACACATGAACTTCCACCAGAGAAGTGAGGCCGGGTGCAGTGGAAGGGTGAGCTCCTCATGTTTAGCAAGCTACACCTGTCGTGTGTAAACAAATTTGGGTGAAAGGAACACGGAACTATGGGACCAGGGCAATCCTGGACACAGAGACATCAAACTTATCGACAGTACTGTGATTACGGCCATAACACTCTTTGAGGGCCTTGATAAGCTAAGGCTTGCAATACCCTTGGGTCAACAATTTATTTGCAAGCCGCTAGCTTTGCTGTACAAAGTTCCTCTAGTGGGAACAAGCTCTACCATAGTATATTAATTTGGAAACAAATAAACCATAAGCAGAAGCTGGTAAATTGCTGCATAGAAAAGGAAAGTTGACAATAGAAAAATTGATGTCATCAGATTTGTTGTAAAGTTTCAAATGTAGCTACTAGCCTTTCATTTGTTTCATAATTAAGATACAAACCTACTAAATCTGAACCCAAAACTTGAGGTCGTATCAATTTCAAGGTCGTATCGTATTTCAAGCTCAATCAGATTTTAAATTACAGTAAAACCTTGATTCATCGCCATCATTTGTTCAGTCAAATTTTGGTGTTATAAAGGGGTTTGGCAGTAAATCGAGGGAGACTCATAAAGAAAAACGTAAACAAAATGGATTTTGGGACTTCAAAATAGTGTGGAGATAAGCGAGGTGACAAAGTTATCGAGGGGCATTATAACGAGGTTTTACTGTAGTCTACTGATTATTTTCTGTTGATAGATTCTGAAAATGTTCGCATTAATTATGCAACAGCCAACACTTAACAATACACCAAAGAGCCACTATGTAATTGTAAAACAAATTTGTTCTAACTCGCCCCATTTTTTCTAAGACTCTTGTGTAACTTCAACCAACTTGGACATGTGTAGATGGCTAGTAGCAATTGCATATATGTCGTTGATGTTTGGAAGCAAAGAAAAATGTACAAATATATCATACAGTGAAATTGCATGATCATAACACTTGGCCAGACTGATATTACAAGATGAAGGCTAACATAATTTAGAAATTACTAGTAGCCAAAATTCTGAATTTATAGTCCTTTGTAAAGTAGCTTTTCACAAATTTGCTAAAATAGTTGAAAAACTGCATGTTTTACATGTAGTTAAAAGATTAAAAAATATAGATTTCCATGGAAACTTATATGAATGGAAGATACATGTATCTGTTCTATTGATATAATCATCAGACATTTAATGGAATGGTAAAAAGATTAACCGTATGTGGATGATAAATTGACAGATCGCTGGTCACACCCACAATGTTCTGACAATAGTCAGGCCTGAATTGTGCTGTTTAATGCATCACTGACACTAGTAGGATATTCAGAGCTCCAGATAAGCTGCGTATCTGCATATTTTACGCATAGATTTTATTTAAATAGCCAAATATTTCAATAAGAGGCGTACTACTTACGCATGGTTATGGACACTTACGCATAATCAGCTAAACCCCCGCGTATCGATGTTAACAACGTGAAAGTGAAAACGAAAGTAGAAACTCCCAGTCTACAGCCAAGTCGTGTAGACGCTTGATAATAACAATTACATAACCTGGATTCGAAATCGCTTTTGTGACAATGATGAACCTCGTGGTATCACACGTACGTCAGTGTCAGCCAATCAAAGTTTTTCTAATGACAGATGCCGCGGAATATGGCCAAGTCAAAACAAACGAGTTTGCTTGCTTTTTTGACGACAAAATCGTCACGTCCCGAATTATTTGTCAAACAAATTATTGAAGATTTAATTACTGGTTGCATCAACGACTCTAAGAACAAACACGATGGACAGAGTGTAAAAAAAGAAACAATATTACAGTGGCAGGCACAATACCCATGGTTGCTTGTCGAATCGTCGGGAAGCGGAACACGCCTCAAATGTGAAATTTGTATGAAGACTAAATCAGACAATGTTTTTGCCAAAAAAGGGACGAAAAATATTCAGCGTTCTACTGTTGACAGACATAATAAAGCTTTCGATCATATTAAGGCAGAGAGTAAACTTATTCGAAGTAGCGAAGGTAAGATATTGGCACAAGCAATAATTCTACTGTATTTTTATTTGTTTTTTTTGTCATTATTTTATTTATTTGTATTATAAGAACTGAGCTTTCATCAGTCCCGAATTATAAAATATATATTTGTCTGTCATCCGACGGATAATATCATGGTTTCGATTTCCGTCCACAGGTCTGTATATGGACGTTTCTTTGTCCGTCAGTGATCAAGCAACATGCATATATATCGTTGAAAATTATATATATATTTTTTGAGCAACTCTTTATTTTCATTTTGTTAATGGTCACTTAATAGGAACAAATAAACAAATTGTGCACACTCTGAGCATTTCTGAAAATATTTTGTACATGGGCATGTCTGTGTGCATGATGTGTGCAACATGCAATTGTTTCTTGGTGTTACATTTGTATTTGGTTTGGAATTTTAATGTTTTCTTGACTTGTGCAGCTTTCAGTTGTTTTCTTTTTCATGTTATTTTTTTAAACAAAAAAATCGACATTTTTGTAATTTTACTTAATTTTAATGGAGAACTGATTTATTTGTTTTTTTTTTGCAGTGGAAATAACATCTCAAGAGATTGATAAAATTGTGGCTTCTTCCAGTGACTACATTGGTTTAAATGATGACCAGGTCTTGTTCAGAACTGTGTTCTACCTAGCCAAAGAAGAAATGCCAAGTGACAAATTGAACAGTTTACTTTACTTACAACAGTTAAATGGTGTTAACATTTCATATAAAAATTTAAGTTGGGACACAGTAACTGAAATTCAAAAATGTTTGTCAACGGTCATAATGAAAAATATAGTTTCTGAAATTAAGAAATCTTCTGTATATGCACTTATGATTGATGAAACCACAGACTTGAGTGTACAGAAAAAACTTTCAATTTGTGTAAGATATGTAGTTAATGGTGAATCAGTCACAAAATTTCTTGCTAATGTCAAACTTATCCAGGGTACTGCACATGCAATTGTTACTGCATTAATTCTGGAGTTAGAGGAATTAGGGTTAGACCCATCTAAGCTAGTTTCATTTGCAACTGATGGTGCAGCCACAATGATGGGTAGAAAAACAGGGGTGGGTGTTCAGATGAAGGCTAAATACTCCCCTTTTATGATACAGAGCCACTGTATTGCGCATAGGTTAAACCTTGCATGTAATGATTCAATTAAAAAAATCAAACCATTACAAGTTATGAGAGAAAAGTTTGCTTCTCTATATTTTTTATGTCTGGTTCCAGTAATAGAGTGGAAAAACTTAAGCAGATGCAAACTATACTAAATGACCCATCAATTTCTATAAAAGAGCCCCACTCCATTAGGTGGTTAGGTCTTTATAATGCTGTTAAGGCAGTTTATGAATGTTATCCATCTTTGTTAGCAACTCTGTCTGCACTTGCTGCAGAGAAAAATGCTGTAGCAAAAGGATTGCATAAGTACTTTGCATTGTACAAGACAGCACTGATTGTTGCTTTTATGGTTGATGTGCATGCAGTTATTGCTAATTTAAGTTTGTATTTTCAAAAACAAAATATGATGTTTAGTGCAATAAAACCTTCCATTGATGGCACAATAGGGGAACTTGAAAATTTAAAAAAAAATCTGATGGTGAGTGCTTGACAAAAATAAAGGCTGATTGTGAGAAAGTTGAAGGTGGCGTCTATTTTAAGGGTGAAAAGCTTATTGGATCAAGCTCAGTGGAAACAGAATTTAAATCACTGTCAGATAGTTATATCAATAATTTAATTCAGAACATAAAAAGCAGATTGCATAAAGATGATGCTGAGCTTTTTTGAGATCTAAGTCTACTGTTGGAGCCTTTTAGTGTTCTAGAAGCTAATGAGAAACAATCAGATGATGCTCTTCTTTCTGTAAGTATGTTATATGGTGATGAAAAACATACCCGGCTTGTACATGGTAATATGGAGGATAATAATATTGTAAATGAGGACAAAATTGTAGAACCACTTTTAGATGGAGAGCAACTGAAAAAGGAGTGGCCTAAACTCAGAGGTATGATTGAAGGCTCATACAAAAATGTCAGTACTCCTGCTTTGTGCAAGAGAATAATAATTCTTCATGATACTGACTTTCCAAGCTTTAGCATGTTATGCAAAATAGCCCTTTGCATGCAGTTGACTTCTGTTGAGTGTGAAAGGAGCTTTAGTTGTCAAAACAGATTGAAAACTAAGTTCAGAGCATCCCTGACCCCAGAGAGACTTGAAACTTTAATGACCATTAGTTGGGGCCCTCCTTTGTCAGACATGATGGACGTTGTTAATCCTGCTATTTGTTTATGGCACAAAACACCTAGACGCACTAAAAGGTTATATGAAGACTATAAGCCAAGAAAGAGCAAGAAACTCAAGGCTTGACAAGTTTTAGTTTATTGCTCTTTTTTTGGCTTACTGTCACTGTCTTGAGTCTTCAGCGAGTGTTGGGATCTTTATGATGTTTAAATATTTCATTTCACAGTGATTATAAGATTAATTAAACAAACCTTGACCAAACTAACAAATTGAGTTTTTCTTTATTTTTCAAAGAAACAATAGATCATCACTTAATGCAGATATTACACACAAACTTATAACCAATTGCTGCAAGACCTTCAATGAGAAAGTTTGTCACTCTTTCCTTGGCTATGCCAGTGACTACCTGAATGAAAGTGAAATAATCATAAACAAGATACTGAACACCATAAATTTCCTTATTCAGCTACACTGCTTTGAACAAAATCCAACAGGAGAGAAAAATGTAAAATAAAAATAAACACAATCATATTCACTAGTTTCAACTTTTAATTTAAGATATTTTAAGTTACACTTACTTTTTAATCAAAATTTGTCGGTAAAAGTGGTTTTACTCCTCATTGTTAAATTTGATGAGTACTTTTACTCATCACTAAATTGCTTTTACTCATAAAATTAAAATTTGATGAGTGAATACCCATGACACTTAAAAATTATCTGGAGCTCTGATATTAGTTGTGGTGATGCTGCTTTGGTACCTTGATGGCGCCCAATGTATGAACATAATAGCTATGTTTCCATTCCTGGTAGCCAAAATCGCCATTGCCTACTCATTTTTGTGAAATTCTTTCAAAAAGTAACCTATTTTAACAAATTAGTAAAAAATTACTTGAAAAAGTACTATAGTTTCACAAATCTTGGAAATTTGGCTACTAATAATTTTAAAATTGTGGAAACATAGTAATAGGCATGGTTGACCATACGTCAATTGATGCATAACATTACAAAGTACATCCTGTCGGTCTCTGAAGTTTCCTAATATTGAGTTTTGTTTTATATTGTAGATCTCTTAATATTATAATAAACTGAAGTCTTAACATGGAAAATGACAACAATACCATAACAGTGACCATGACGGATGATGGCATTATATCCATGTGTAAGTGAACACACAGACAAACACACACACATACCATACCATACATATAACAGTGACCATGACGGATGATGGCATTATATCCATGTGTAAGTGAACAGACAAACACACACACACATACCATACCATACATATAACAGTGACCATTACGGATGATGGCATTATATCCATGTGTAAGTGAACACACAGACAAACACACACACACACCATACCATACATATTACAGTGACCATGACGGATGATGGCATTATATCCATGTGTAAGTGAACACACAGACACACACACACACCATACATGTAACATTGACCATGACGGATGATGGCATTATATCCATGTGTAAGTAAACACACAGACACACACATACCATACCATACATATAACAGTGACCATTACGGATGATGGCATTATATCCATGCAAGTGAACACACAGACACACACCATACATGTAACATTGACCATGACGGATGATGGCATTATATCCATGTGTAAGTAAACACACAGACACACACATACCATACCATACATATAACAGTGACCATTACGGATGATGGCATTATATCCATGTGTAAGTAAACACACAGACACACGCATACCATACCATACATATAACAGTGACCATTACGGATGATGGCATTATATCAATGTGTAAGTGAACACACAGACACACACACACCATACCGTAACATTGTTTTTAGCTGATGCTTCAGTACCTTCAGTACTTTGATTGATGAATCTACTTGTGACTTGAAGAGACATCCACCTATATCTAATGATCTTAATTTGTATATTAATACACATTAATGATCAAGCCTCTATGTCGGCAACATAAACAACACAGAAACACTTGGTAGATTTTAATATCATGGATATGATCTCTTTTAATTGATAAAAAAAATAATAGAATAGTTAATCAATATATGTAAAATACTGAAATAAATACTTTATCAGATGAAAACCACTTTATGAGATATGAGATCGACAATTCTTGGAATTTTTAGGTAAATTTTTTTTGCCATATAAATATTTTACGGGTTAAAATCAAAACCATCAAAAATAAAACCACAGCAAAAAAATCCTGATTTACCGTATATAACGGGTAAATGTTGATTATTTCTTAATTAATCAGCGCTGTTGGTACTTTGATTTAGTGTAAAATTTAACAATAAAACAAGTCATTATTGTATGATAATTACAGCCATGAAGAGACCAAATGAAGACGACAATGATGAACTGATTAACGAAGAACCTGCTGCTAAACAGCTTAAAATAGATGACGGTACTGATGTCATCACAGATATCGGACAAAGTGAAGTCCAGGTCGAAGAAGTTCAAATAACACAAGATTTACAAGAAGAGCATGAAGTCACAGATGTGGCAGCTGAGCCAACAGAAGTGATAGCCACTGATGGGTAAATTGAGTTGAGTTGAGTGATGGTGTTTAATGTCCCAGTCAAGAATATTTCACTTATATCAAGACGTCGCCAGCTGTAGGCAAATGTGTAGAAATTTTGTCAGTGTGTTGCACTGATGGATTTATACATGTTATACAGCAGAGTTCTTTATCGTGCCATGTCTGCTGTGACATGGGACCTTGTTTATTTTAAGTTTCCATCTGAAAGAACATTGACTTTTGTTTGGTAATGCTGAGTCCTTGGGGGAAAGAACAGTAACACTACATGTACCCAATATCAAGTCTCTGGTCAGACCTTGGGGGGGGGGTCAAACCCACAACCTCCCTCTTACGGAACGAGCACTTTACCAATCCAGCTACCACAGTTGTTAAATGATGGCTAAGTATCGTTTTCTACTCCAAGTAAACAATCATTCCTATAATCAGAATAATTTGTTGCTCCCTTTTCTTGAGCAATACAAAACTAACAATCAACTGGCATGGGAAACCAGTTGTAACAATCAACTGGCATGGGAAACCAGTTGTAACAATCAACTGGCATGGGAAACCAGTTGTAAATGACGTAATTAAGATTTCTGAGTATCAACTCTGGGTCTTCTTCATTGTCCTATGGTCAAATTAGTTTCAAACAGTTTTCATCTTGCCAGCAATAGTTTATAGATGGCTTCAATTACAGCAGATCCGGTTAAACCCTCAAAAAGACAGATAAATGGCCTGAATAAGTCAATATTCTAGACTTGTTACCCAAATTACTAAAAAAAAATGAGGTCATATTACTGATGACACTAAGAGAGAATTGACAATTTGAAATATCTGTGAACATCTGAAGTCTGTATTTAGACACACACATACCCGCTAACAAAGTTTAGGGGGTATAGAAACAATCCTGTTTGTTTGTCCATCAGCTGTTGGTTGTTTTCACTTTCACTGAACACCTTGTTTTGTTTTATTTTTAGAATTGTTTATGAAGAAGAAGTAGTACAACAACAAGCTCCGCCTTCCTACCAGAATCTGATCATACAACACATGGACATCGCCGAGCCGTTATCCACACTCAAGTCGTTATTAGAAATGCGTTTACAATGTTCATTATCAGATCACCAGTTCTATCTACAGGACACAATTATGGTAAACTTTTTTTTTTTTTTTTTGACCATTGAAAACAGAATAGTACTGTCATCCCAAGGACAGTTGTATTTTGTATTTTGAGCATTAAAGATGGTGAACTTGAATGGTAGCCTCAAACTTAAACTTTTGAAATTTAATGTTTAAGTATAATATCTGGAGCCAAATCAAATTAAGGCCATGTACAATTAGATTCTTAGCACTTATTCCCTTTTGGCTAAAATGGGCCTGGTTGGTCTATCTTTAGGCAGGGAGTAGACTTTAGAAATTTTAACAGTAATTGCTGATGGTCCTCTAGGTTCTTGACATACTTTATAGTAATTGGAATCGGTTGTCATAATCAATTATCTGAGTTGCTCATGTAACTGCTAGTCAGAAATAATCAATTTTATTATATGGCCAATGACTTTGCCCTTTTCTGATTGGTTGAGAAGGAGTTTGGCGAGCCTGATAAATTGTTATGTGCACTGCGCAAAAATGCACACGACATTTTTAAAGCATCAGCCATGCTGAATGCTTTATAGCGATCGTTGGATTTTTTCGTATTTAGCGCCGCTCTCATTTCACCTTGACAGCCAATCAAATCCTTCGTTTCGACTGAAATTACGGGAATTTCCATATACGGTATCCCAGGTATGTATAAACTCTAATCTGAGTGATTGGGTCTCCCGGAAAGTTACGAAAGCAATGTTTTCATCATGTACACATGTGCCAATCTGAAATGTATTCATACGCGTATAAGTCCGTAATTGTTTTTGCTGGATATATATTTTAATTCTTCACTTTTGTATGATAATTTTAAGATAAAAACCATAAAAATCCACTAAGTATACGCCCCTCGGAAAACCCAACAAAAATGACGATCTTGTCAGTTCGCGCCGACTTTCTTCTTTTTAAACTACAGTGCTGTACATGTGGTTGTTTTACAGTCGCCGCCATATTGGATTTTCTTAATTTACGCAAAGTGACATCGATAAATAAACACAAAGTATGCTCATTAAACAGTTTTTAAGTTTAATAACTTTAAACATGGATCACATTTGATGATAAATTATATATATTTTTTTAAAATTGATTGTCAATAATATTTCGTGTTTGGGATATCCCGACCTGGTTCATTAATATTCATCATAACGTCACGAGGATTTTCCCGCTTTCATTGGGTATGTCAGTTTGCCGGTAGCGAAATTATGCATAACAAAAAAGTAGAAATCAAAGATTATTCTCAAAAATGTGATACGAAACTGAAAGAAGAAGTTTATTTACAAGTTATTGGCTATGTTGATAAATCGTTTGTGACTCGTGAAGTCGATACCGGTAGTTCGTATGCAAATTAGCCATGTGTTTGGGGGCATGTCTGCATTTGACACCCGATGCCCCTGCTCAAATGTATTCACATAGCGTAGTGACTGACCTTTTTAGTCCAGTACACCCTTGCCCCTTTTAAAATGATCATGACACCCTGTCCTTTTCAGTTATCAGTTTAATATAAAAACGACATGCTTTACTCTCGAATCTCTGCTACATACTTCTGTAACGGTGACGATCGATCTTCCGCACACACTCCACTTCTCACCATATGTCTCCGAAGACAGACAATTTCATCATAAATGTTCATTTAAATACCTTTTCCAGTTGTTTATTTTGAATCAACAAAATAAATCGCAAGAAAGAACTTGAAATCAAAATCTAAACAAAACTGAAAAAAACGATGTTTTAAAATTTTCAGATAAAATTTATTTACCTTCTTACAAGTCCTTTTACAGTGGATATCCGATTAAAGTTGTTGTCAGTAGTTTAATCCATGTTTTTTTTACAATCTTTAATTTCTTTTCATGAAGCCATATTACTTTATTTCACATAAAATGTGGCCACTGGACATGCAGGAATTATTGTGCTTTCTTAAGTTCTTCCGATTTCTAGAGCACCGTTGGTGAAGTAGAACAGAAACTAAGGGCTGGGAAAATAGGGTACCAATCTTGTGAATTCAACTCCTCTTACAGTTTTCAACCAAAAAGCTTGAAACTTCACAGAATGTTTCTATATATATTGAGAATGTGCACCTGACTTTATGGAAATATTTCAAGATTTTTTTCCCAATTTTTCCAGTCTTTAAAACTTAGTCACTTTTTAGCAAGTATTTGAATGGGGGTACCTACATTGTGAACTCAACTCCTCTTACAGTTTTCAACCAAAAGCCTTGAAACTTCACAGAATGTTTATATATATATTGAAGATGTGCACCTGACTTTATGGAAATATTTCAAGATTTTTTTCCCAATTTTTCCAGACTTTAAAACTTAGTCACTTTTTAGCAAGTATTTGAATGGGGGTACCTACTTTGTGAACTCAACTCCTCTTACAGTTTTCAACCAAAAGCCTTGAAACTTCACAGAATGTTTATATATATATTGAAGATGTGCACCTGACTTTATGGAAATATTTCAAGATTTTTTCTCCATTTTTCCAGACTTTAAAACTTAGTCACTTTTTAGCAAGTATTAGAATGGGGTACCTACTTTGTGAACTCAACTCCTCTTACAGTTTCTCTTAAATTCAAAGTAATTTTATTGTAACATTTTAGTTGTCTAAATAATAATAAATTAATTTCAATTAATCGTATTCAGAAATATTTCCCCCTTTTGTACACAATTCTTGTCAACAAACTTTTTTGAAAGAGACAGTTGCCTGGACAACTTCTGTAATTGGGAGGTACAGATTATTAGCTTATTGTGTCAGGATGGTTTATACCAATTCAGGCTTTTGAAGCTCACTTGGACAATTTATATATATTCAACAATAATTTTAAATACATTTAAATTATTTCTAAACAAAGTTTTATTTTTATTTTTATTTTTTTCAAATTAATTGTGAATTCAATGAATAAAATTAATGACTTCAACAATGGTTTAATCTGTCAATCGCAAAAGTCAAGGGAAATAGCTGACATGATGACATTCAGTACTGCTGAGCACTGCCAATAGTATGATATGATGATTGATGATGATGATGATGAAGTGGTGGTGATGATGATGATGGTGGTGATGCATTTCAGTTCTGCTGCTGTCGATGATGATAATAATTCTGATGATGATGATGATGATAACAAAGCCAATGTCTTCATGCTGATGATGTGACATGATGATGATGATGATGATGATGACATTCAGTACTGCTGCTGCTGATAATGATGATGATTATGTGACACGAAGAGCTATGATGATGATGTGACCATATTAATGATGTAACATAAGGATTTCTGAAAATGATTAATATAACGGTGGTGGTGATTGTCATGGCATGGGTTCTACTGCTGCTGCTAATGACGACGATGATGATGATGGTGATGATATCTTCATGTTGATGGTCAAAATGTGATATGAGGAGTGGTAATGATGATGATGGTGGTGATTACAGATCCAGTTTGGGTTTTCTTCCAGTGAACTGCGTTTAGTGGAGTTATGCCCCTTTCACTTTGTGAATTTTATCCAAATGATGGTTTCTCTGGACTTTTTTCAGTTACGCTTGAGATATTTCACTCAGATTTGGGGTCGGGTCTTTAGTAGCCTCTCTTGGTTTTTGAAAAATTGAAAATTTATATTTGTGTGAATTACTTAGTTTACTCAATTGATAAACATTCCGTAGCATGTCCATTTTGACCATTGTAACATATTTATATGTTAGAACCTAACAACTTGCATAAAAAGCAGACTTGTTGTTAGAAGCTTCCCGATCACAGTATCTATTATTTGAATGATTTTCATTTGTTACTGATTCATTAGACAAATCTCAATTTCAAGTGCACATTTTTTTATCAAATTGCTCAGTTTAGCTGATGCTTCAGTACCTTCAGTACTTTGATTATGATATAATAATGGGCTATGTTCACTGCGCAAAAATGCACACGACATTATGTGAGGAAACAATGGGTAATGTTCACCATGCAAAAACGAACACAACTTTATTTGATGTAGCATTTAAAAAGGAAAAGGACCCTTTTTATGTTTTGTACTATAAAACTATATAATATGGTGATAAAAATCATTGGTCATATAATAAATCAATTTTTGACTTTAGATTTAAATATAAGGAAATATCAACCTCAAAAACATAATATTCACTTCAGCCTACGGCTTTGGTAAATATAATGTGTTTGAGTTTGGTCAATACTTATGTTTACCTCATCAAAAGTCAATTAGGGCTGTGACGGGTAGAGAATTCTGTACCCGCGTACCCGAAATCTTGTACCCGACCCAGTACGAGCACCCGATGCTTTTCAACTTCCACACATTTCAATTAAGAATCTATTTCACAAACCGTGAATAAATAACCAAAAAAAAAATATATATATTATTAAATAAATGATTTTTAATCTATATAGATGATTTTACCGTAAACAAATGCAGTAAATTGCAGATAAATCCGCAGAAATCGGCATCTTGTATGTTTATTATAGACTATAGTAACCTATTGTGAATCCCGCCTCTTCGTGATTAAACCTTACCGTGAACGGGTACTCGGGTACTCGTCACAGCCCTAAAGTCAATAATTGTATAATAATATGATGATAAAAATCATTGGTCATATAGTAAAATTTATAATGTAACAAGTACATTTAGGATATTTATTCATTATTAGGTACAGAATATGGAATTTCAAACATAAGATTTGGTATTGTTACTTGTTTTGAAATGGCATTTTCCATTAAACTTATCTTATTTGAATTGTGTGCCGTTTATTTAAGGAATGATTGTAATTTTTTTTCTATCTATGGGGTCATAGATAAAATTATTTGGTGCACACGACATAAAAACATTCCTTATAGTTAAATTAAAAAATAAGTTCAATATTCATAACATTAATGTAATATTTTATTAAATTATACACATGAAACGAAAAACCAGCGCATTAAAACAAAAAAAATGGCACATTAATCTAAAAGTGGAACACAACTGATTGCCAATGGCAACCATGTAAACAATACATCAATGCATCATCGGGGAAATAAAAAAGTAGTTCTGGCATGCTTCTAAAATTTTGTCTATGGGATCATAGATATACAATTTACAACTCTGGATAGTATTAAAATTTAATTATTTCACTTTGGACATCAAAAAAATGCATATGACTGATTGTTGATTATTTAATATTGTGAAATCATTAATTTTGTTGTGGACCAAATTTGTGGTTTTAGTGGACAGTCTGAACTGTTGATTTACGGCCCCAACAAATTATTAACCTAAGTAAAAGACATGATAACTAATCTCTTATTACTCAACCTAATAACCCAACAAATGATCACCAAGAAGCATGTCAGTTCTTACTTTGTTTAGAGGACAATCTTCTTTACTGTCAACACTTCAGTAAAACAAGGAATTTACAATCTAATGAAATATTATTTTTCAAAGATTCCATGAAAATTGGGTTCCATGAAAATAAAACAATCTACAGTATTTTAATTGAGTTCTGAAACTTGTCACAATGGATTGATTGTGAATTATAATGGATCATCCATACGTTACTGCAAGTTTAACATAACATATCATATGAATAATTTGTTTTTCTTTAAATTTCAGTTGGAGACTAATAAAAGTTTAGTAGAACAGTGTGTTCAAGGTGAAGGCATGGTACAGATAAATTTAGAAGTCAAATCACAACCAGGTAATATTGAATGATCCTAGTTATATATGTAACAGGAAAGAGAAAAATGCAGGGTCGGACCGGGGATCGAACCTGGGACCTCCCACACTCTAGGCGAGTGCTCTACCACTGAGCTACCCAGACTGCTATATTTCTTCCTTTCCTTTTTTCAATTCAACTCCCTTGATTCGAAACCACCAGGTTCCACAACCTGTTGGTCGGCCACTTCCCAGGGTGGGACAAACCCCCAAATGTAACAGGAAAGAGAAAAATGCAGGGTCGGACCAGGGATTGAACCCGGGACCACCCGCACTATAGGCGAGTGCTCTACCACTGAGCTACCCAGACTGCTACATATATATATTACAAGTGTTTGAGATTTGTCATGTTAGTTATGTTTTGACAAGTTAATATAATCATGATATTTGTTAATGTAGCTTTTCAATTATATTACATATTATACCAGTGTAAATTTTACAGCACTAGACAGTCCTTTTGTAATACAATTTCTCGTCAGTAGTGCTTGGAACAAAATTGTGTACCAAACTTTTTAAATAACAATATTTAATTATGTGTTACAGGTGTCAAACCTAAGATAAACATTGTGGATATATTAAAACCAGCAGATGAAGTTGAAGCTCAAGCAGCAGTAGAACAAGGTAAAACATCTTATAACAGATTCTGCAGGGATGAAGCTTAACTATTTTGAGTTAGGTGCCCGGCTCACTTCAGAAAAGAAGTTGTAATAGTAATAAAAAGCTAAAATGTGTAAATATTAAGGGGCCCAGACTGATTTTTAGTAGCTATGGGCTACTGGGCTCCTGCTAATCTTCATCCCTGTTCTGGACACACTGGTTTCCTCCACCATCCCTAAACTGACCTCATCAATATAAGTATAACACTCTTTCATGGTGTTTTTTCATTAGCATTGCTCCAAGTGATTTTGAAACTTGGTAGGTACAAAGCTTGTCATGGTTATACATTTTATACCATCTTACAACAGATTCTGGACACTGGTTTCCTCCATCATCCCTAAACCGACTCCCTCAGCATAAGTATAATACACTTTTGGTAGATACATGGCAGTGTTTAGCTCATCAACCCTAAAACTCAGGTATTCAAAATCATGTTGGCATAAAGTTTTGAAAGTTCAAAGTTCCATGTACAATGATGTTATCATATAGAAAAAAAATAGTATTTTCCTGTTGTAAGATATGACATGTCCATTGGACTTTTACAGTTTAAATAAAATATGACATGTCCATTGGACTTTTACAGTTTAAAAAAAATATGACATGTTCATTGGACTTTTACAGTTTAAATAAAATGTGACATGTCCATTGGACTTTTACAGTTTAAATAAAATATGGCATGTCCAATGGACTTTTACAGTTTAAATAAAATATGACGCGTCCATTGGACTTTTACAGTTTAAATATCATTTTATTTGAGGTCCTCCCCCTTTTATATATATAAATCACTTTATGTTAATTGTTATATTATAGCTCCTCCCCCACCTGCAGCTCCACAAAAAACAGCTTCACCTACAAAAGTTGTCATCCCACTTCCAGAAGAATCAGAAAATGTCACCAGATGGATAGTAGATCAACATTTCCGCAGAGAACAAGAAAGACTCAGAATACCATTTGGTAAATATATATATCTACATCTTGTCTCCTAATTTATCCCCTGTCTTTTAAGAAAAGATGCATATTAAATTTGATCTTTTGTCTGTTGGACACCTCCACTATAAAGCAATGTTTTATATAATTTTGTGCAAAGCATCAGTATTGATAGGAGATGTGGATATTAACCAGAGTTGGTTGCCTTTTAGTTATGACCCCTTGAAATATATGTGAAATTTTTTTTTATTTTATTTATAGATCCACTACAGTGGAGTGATATACATGTAAGACATTGGATAGAGTGGGCGATGAAGGAGTTTCAGTTAGTGGGCGTAAACCCCGAGAATTTCCGCATTACAGGAAAACAGCTATGTGAATTAACACATCCGGACTTTGTCAAGCTGATACCTCAGGATCGTGGAGATATATTCTGGACACATTTAGAATTGTTAAGAAAATGTAAATTTGTAGGTAAGTTTTCTAGATTGTGCACCTCAGGGCTGGTTAAATTTTACTGAGCCATGTATTTCAGTACTTGGTAATTGTTTTCTAGATGCTGTACTCCAGGTATAGAGTTGTAACCACAAACCTGTTCAATCAGTTCAATGGACTTTTCTAGATTACCTTGATACAAGTTTCAACTATTGAAAAACAATCAGTTATTACCAAAATCAACATCTCTTGAAAAGTATGAATGTAATGATGTATTTAAAAAAACCATGAGACTAGTGTTGTAAAATGTAAACGAAAATGGCTTGTTTGTATTGGAAATACTTAATGCCTTAAACTCTTCTGTTATACTGAAAAGTCTTTTATGTATTTTATTTATTTTATTTACAGCGGTTATGCAACAGCCAACACCTCACGCAATCACAACCATCACAGTTTCAACATCGGGCGGCACTGATGGTGAGTTATGTCCTCTATTATCAGGGATTGTTTTTCATTTTGAAAAGCAACAATCAGAAAACAATAAGAAAATTTTCTCCCTACTGAGAATATTTAAAAATAGGATTTCAATTTTTTCTGGTTAATGATGTATGAACCAGATTTTAGAAGTCAGCCATTCTAACGAACTACAGATGTTTTACTGTTACTTTAACAGAAAAAATTAAGTTGATCTGCATATCCATTTAATATTTTAAATCTCCCAAAACTCTGAAGTTTTGTCTGAAAAAACCCATTATACATTGATCTTTGTCTGAAATTGGGCTTAAATTCTGACTGTTCCGAATGGAAAATTAAAAAAAAAAAAAAAAAAATATTACATGTCCAACTTATAAGCAAGAGGTCTAGTCATACCTTAAGACTAGTCTTAATTTTCAAACCTGACTTCAATATGCCATAAATTTTCTGTCCATACCTTTGTATTATCATATCCTCTGTTCCCAGGTTTTTTTCGCTCCATCTTTCCCTTGATCATAAAACCACTGTGGTAGCTCAGTTGGTAGAGTGCTCGCTCCGTAAGTGGGAGGTCCTGAGTTCGAACCCCGGCCGGGTCTGACGCGAGACTTAAAAGTGGGTAGTGACTGTTCTTTCGCCAAGCATTCGGCATTATGAAATAAAAGTCACGGTTCTTTCGGATGGGTCCCGTTTCTTAGTAGACTTGGCACGCTAAAGAACCCTGCTGTATAATGCCATCAGCACAACGCACAGGCAAAATTTCTGCACATTCGCCTATAGCTGGCGACATCTCGATATAAGTGAAATATTCTTGACTGGGACGTTAAACAACATTACTCACCTCTCACCTCCCTTGATCATACTTGTTTGTGAACAGTAATTTTGTCTTAGCTTCAACCAGTTATAATAATCTTGCAAACATCAATATTTAGTATAAACAAAAATGTGAATGTGAGTGATTTGACAAAACTTGTGTTGTTTTCGTTCTCTAAATGGTGATACTTTATTGTCAATGCAGGTAGAGTAAAAGCAATTAAACAACACAGGCCGAGGTCACCAAGGATCACAGGTGATGACAGACTGTCTCCTGGCAACAGAACAGGTTAGTGTTAATATAGTCTACCCCTTCTTTGTAGTGGAAATAACCTGAGAGATGAGATTCTTTATTTTCCAGACCAAAACTTACAAATCTCATCCTCATTTTTAAATTTCTAAGTCTTTACTACAAAAAAAAAAAAAAAGGGTTGATTCTTCAGCAGCCAATATATCCCTGTTTTGCAAAGATTTTTTGGCCAAAAATTATCCTTAAACTATTCAAAAAGTACAGTGTTTGCATATGCAACAACAATGTTACAATCTAAATTGTTGACATCAAGAAGTGATATTGTGACTTCACAGTGTGTGTGTATCTTGTCTCAATGATTTTCTAGTCCCGATATGGGAGAAATTTATTTCTTGCACCCCAGATAGAAAAATCCATAAAAAGAGAGGTGCAAGATATCTCCATCTTGTACCCCCCTGTGCAAGGTAGCCTACACAGTTTTTCCCGCAAAATTTTATCAACAAAATCAGAAGTGTATCGAAAGTTGAAATTGATTTAAAATTGAAAAATTGTAGTTTCTGATGCAAGAAATAGAATCAATCAATACTTGTGGTGCCAGATAGGGAAATCTCAACCCGAGTTCTAATATATTTGGTCCAGAACGAGGTTTGCCACAAGTAGTGATAGATTCTATTTCTAGGATCAGAAACTACAATTTTTCAATTTTAAATCATAGGTTTAAATCCCACTCAGGACAGAAATAGTTTATCATTTGGTTTGAATCCCACTCAGGACAGAAATAGTTTATCAGTTGGTTTGCAATAGATAGGTGGTTTTCTCCAGGTACTCCAGTTTCTTCTATCATCCCTGAACTGACTGCCATATTAGTAAAAGAATTTTAACTGGGGCATCAATCTCAACAACTCTGTAATGGAGGTTGTCCCCTTGATAAGTTTTGCAGTCTGATGGCTCTATCTTGGTAGCTGGATCAAACAAGACATGTATTTATTATGAATATGCAGTGCAGAGTTGTCTACAACTAAGAGGTTTTAGTCTCCTATATGCAGATGTAAAGCCTCTTGGCAATAACTTGGCAGGACTGTTTGTCACTTTCTAATATTTTTATTCCCAACCTTTTAAAGAAAGAGAGGGATATTAAATTCAAGTTTTCATTCGTTCTTCCAGATACCTACTGCTGGGGGATCCTAATTCATTGAATTTGCTTTTTACATCTGTTCACTCAGTACCTTCAGTGCTTTGATTTGTTTTTGTTTCTCGCAGGTAATAATGGACAGATTCAGCTGTGGCAGTTTTTATTAGAGTTATTGACAGATAAAGATTGTAGAGAAGTCATACAATGGGTTGGAGATGACGGAGAATTCAAATTAAATAATCCAGAAATGGTGGCCCAGATGTGGGGACAACGCAAAAATAAACCCACCATGAATTACGAGAAACTAAGTCGAGCTTTACGATATTACTATGATGGTGATATGATAGCAAAGGTAACTATTAACTATCTGATGTGGTATTATCTGATACACCTAGTATTATGATGGTGATATGATAATAGCAAAGGTAACTATTATTAATTATCTGATGTGGTATTGCCTTATACACCTAGTATTATTATCATCTATCCTTATGTATCAACTTGATATAGCCCCTAAATTACAGAATGGATACATCTGTTTGAATATTAGTCTGTCTGTCCATCTGTCCAAGTCCACGCCATCATTCCAGAAGTAACTGCCTCAATATACAGTAAAACCTCGATTCATCGCCACCATTTGTTCAGTCAAATTTTGGCGTTATAAAGGGGTTTGGCGATAAATTGAGGGAGACAGATAAAGGAAAACATAAACAAAATGGATTTTGGGACTTCAAAATAGTGTGGTGATAAGCGAGGTGGCAAAGTTATCGAGGGGCATTATAACGAGGTTTTACTGTGGTGATAAGCGAGGTGGCAAAGTTATCGAGGGGCATTATAACGAGGTTTTACTGTGGTGATAAACGAGGTGGCAAAGTTATCGAGGGGCATTATAACAAGGTTTTACTGTGGTGATAAGCGAGGTGGCAAAGTTATCGAGGGGCATTATAACGAGGTTTTACTGTGGCGATAAGCGAGGTGGCAAAGTTATCGAGGTGCATTATAACAAGGTTTTACTGTGGTGATAAGCGAGGTGGCAAAGTTATCGAGGGGCATTATAACGAGGTTTTACTGTGGTGATAAGCGAGGTGGCAAAGTTATCGAGGGGCATTATAACAAGGTTTTACTGTGGTGATAAGCGAGGTGGCAAAGTTATCGAGGGGCATTATAACGAGGTTTTACTGTGGTGATAAGCGAGGTGGCAAAGTTATCGAGGGGCATTATAACGAGGTTTTACTGTGGTGATAAGCGAGGTGGCAAAGTTATCGAGGGGCATTATAATGAGGTTTTACTGTAAGTGATAACATCTTGATCAGGACATAAAGCATCATTACACAACTCCACTTCACCATCCCAGAAATGCCAACTTGAAAAAAATCTTGACTGGGTAATAAAACATTATTGATCCCAGAAGTTTTGTAGAACCTTGATAAGGGGAAAAATGTTACTCCACCCACATTGGTAAATTAATAATGCTGGTATATTCATCCCTCGCCTTTCAAAGAAAGAGCGGGATATAAATTCAAGTTTCTGTTTATCCTTCTGTCTGTCCATCCAAGATTCTTGTCTGCATTAATTCTCCAAAACTATGAAGCACTATTTTACGAAACTTGGTGCAAAGTATCAACATGGATAGAAAAAGTTCATATCGTCAACACAAGTTGATTAGCTCATTTTCCTGGGAGTTATGGCTCTTTTGACTAAAAAACCTAACAGGTTAAATTTTCTAAAAACCCATACCTAGAGCCCAAATCCGATTTGATATTTAGCTTCTCTAAACTAATAATTTATTCATTTTGTGAAATTTTCTCAAAAAATGGGTGCAAATCACAAAAAAAACATGCTGGCATGGGAACCTAATTCACTGAATTTGTTTGTCAATCTTATTAACATATATACCAGTATCAATGCGTCTCCTGATGAAACTTTTCATGTAAGTTTTGAACTTCAAATTTTCGACATTTGTTAAATTACAAAAAGATAAATTTTGTGTGATGTACTGGGAAGCTGTGTTTCCAATTCCTGGTAGCCAAAATCGCTGTTGGTGACTGTGTTTTGAGAAATTCTTTCAAAAAGGAACCTATTTTACAAATTTGTGAAAAATACATTAAAAAGAATTATATTTGCAAACAATTTTGGTATTTGGCTACTAATAATTTTAATTTTAAGGAAACCTACATAAAGAATTTCTGAAATTTGGTTGCTAATATTTTTAATTTTGTGGAAACCTAGATAAAGTCTTTTATTTTATTTATTTATTTATTTATTTTCATCAGGTACATGGTAAAAGATTTGTGTACAAGTTTGTCTGTGATCTGAAGATGTTACTGGGATATTCTGCTGCAGAATTGAACCACCTTGTTACTTTATGTGCAGAAAGAAAATTACAAAGAGTTAGAGAATCATTACGGACAGGTGAATACTTAACTAACTAACTAACTAACTCTCTCTCTCTCTTTCTCTCTCTCTCTCTCTCTCTTTCTCACATAAAATCTTTTTAACCACTACAATAGCTCAGTTGGTACAATGCTAGCTTCCCATGTGCATGGTTGTGGGATCAAACACTGTCTGGGTCTGACCAAGACTTGAAAATAGATAAAGATTGTTCTTTTGACAAACACTCAGCATTTAGAAATAAAACTCAAAGGATCCTTCAGAAGAGATCTTAAAAACTGATGCCCTGGGTCTTCCATTTTCCTTGAAAACTATTTAACAGATCTCTTTGAAACTTTACAGGAACAGTGATGTGTCATTGACTATAAGTATTTGAATAATGCACATGGTTGGCAGGCATTAGATAGAATTTTTAATTCCACTTGGCACAGTGTCTAGTTGAATAAGAAAACCACTCGGCACTTGGAAATTTAACTCTGCACAGTCACCACAAGTGTAAAAGATAATATTCAGAACTTCGGTTGGATTTTACATTACACTAAGTGATTTCCGAATGCGAAACGGTTTGCACATATGATACAAACTTTCAAATGATTTTGTCGATTCACGCTTGTAACAGAACGACAAGATTTTGTATAAAGGTGTCCGGATCGTTACAATTGACCTCCTTATACAAGATTTTCCCGACCTACACTAAATTGCCTGTTGTTTAATAATTGTAACAAACCCATGATGTATGTGTCTGATAAAGTTAACTCGGCAACGTGACGAGTGCAATAACAACATCACTCGTCCCAGTACATATTTCACTCGTCAGGACGAGTGGACGAGTGAATAATCGAAGCCCTGGGTTGGGAAAATGTGGATTTCAACGTTGTGGATTGTTTGGGAGACACTTTTGAAATGACATCCCATTTCAGTTAAAATTTGTTTATGTTGAAAATGCCCTAACTTAACATATTTTGTCCATGTAAACTCTCCCCATCTCTCTCTCTCTCTCTCTCTCTCTCTCTCTCTCTCTCTCTCTCTCTCTCTCTCTCTCTTTCTCTGTGTGTGTGTATTATTCTATTGTTGTATATTTTATATTTCAGCTGTGGAAGCTTCGTTAAATGTAGATACAACTAAGTGAATCTCCTTCTGACTGTGTTTGTTAAACTGTTGTTTTGTTAACGATATTATGTTATAAATTGGGAAGTCTTAAAATAGCTGAAATGATGCTGAAGAACAGTTACATATATACATGTAGACAGTATAGCTGAAAGAGAACAAAGGAGAGTGAATATGACGATAATATAAGTCTGGAGATACAAATGCTTGTTTTGTATGTGTGCGAGTTGCTGAAAGATGTTATGTACATCTGTATTGAACATGGCTGAAAGGCATATAGTGAAGGATACTGAAAAGATGTGTGCAAGCTGCCTATATACAATCACATAGAGAATATAGCTGAAAGATGTTATATACACCTGTATGGAACATGGCTGAAACGGTACCAGTTATGTATGCAAATAGTGAAGGATGCTGAAAAGATCTGTGAATTGCCTACTGTAAACCGTGAAAATTTAGCGGCAGTTTTATTTTAGCGCAATTGGCGGAAGCATTCAACCGCTAAAATAAAACTGTCGCTAAAATTTTATATTAACGCGCAAATACTAACGGTCCCCCGAAACGGTCTGTGAGCTATTCTTGTTGAATATTACACCTCTCCCCCGTTATATAATCATATCATATTAATGATTAAAGAGCAAATTTGTTTTTAAAAACATTTAATCAATGAAAAGCTATATCGATATACACATGCATAAAAATCAACAATAAGTCTTATCTGTCAGTTAAAAGAGTTAAAAGAGTCCATTTCCGTTTTGGCTGAAAGGATATGCGCACGCACATAAAAATAAAATATTAATTGGTACTCACATTATAGACCTGGAATAAAATCCGAATAAAATCATGTTAAATCCTAAGTATAAGTATGCCTAGCCGCATTTTGTACACCATTTTCCACCGCATAACGGGCCATTTTTGCACGCTGCTCAGGAGTATAATTATTATAATTCCCCCGTTTTCGCTTTTTTCCACCAGACCCAACAGACTGGCTTTGTATTTCCTCAATTGCCGACTGCATTGTCGGTGTTTTTGGACTTGGAAACAACAGAGATTCTGGAGTTTTTCTCTCAACAAACCACCACATTTTGATAAATACGTATAACGTACAGGATTACAAGAAGTAAATATATGGCTTTATTAACTTTATTAATACTACTCATCACTTGGTCACAGGTGGTTACGCTTGTTTATAAACTAGTATTCATTGTCTCTATATATACAGGTAGCTTAATTAAGATTTATTATATAGTAGGGTACAGGTGTAAATTTTGGGGTCCCAAGCAGGGTAATCACTGGCGCTAAAATAAAACTGCGCTAAAACAACTGGCATTTTGAAATCGCTAAAATTTCTATGCGCTAATATAAAGCGGTTTACAGTATTTAATCATATAGAAAATATGGCTGAAAGATATCAATTACTTATCCATGTGTTGATTACTAATGGACTTGGCTGAAATCATACCAGTTATGTGTGTGTATGTATAGGGAAAATGGCTGAAAAGATGTGTGTGAGTTTCCTATTCAATCATGTAGAGAATATGGCTGAAAGATGTTAGATATGTATGTATACATGTTATGAACATGCATGGCTGAAATGGTACCAGTTATGTATGCATATATAGTGAAGATGGCTGAAAAAATATAAGTACATGTAATATGAACAAAGTGCAATGAAGTTCATTAAGAGATGGCGGAGGTGTGATTAGATGTGGAACCATCATCAATATTTCGGACCTTGAATTATCATAACTAAAAGACAAACTTGTGTCTTGATTCTATACCACATTATACCTGTAGTATAGATCTGTTATTAATGACCATGTGTGTGTGTGTGCGCGCCTCTTACAAAACTGTGACCAGGTGTCTGATGTTACATACTACATCTGTGCCACGAATTGTGTGGACCAAACTCTATGATACATGAAAGAAACTTTAAGATACAAAAAGATATATATACCCTGGCAACAAAAAAAGTTAGGGACGGATGTAAGATATTAGATTACTATCCAAGAACTGAAAAATATATAATCAGTCTGTATTTTGTTCTCATTCGCTTCTTCTTTCAAATGATGTGATGAAGTAAACTTTTTGAACATGAAATCAAAATTTGTGAAAAAATTACGAGAAGAGCAAAGATGAAATGACATGATTTATGTTCTACAAACTAAAATAGAGTTTTTGATGTGGTCCTTAAAATTTGTTGTTGAATATATTTTTTCGATGTACATCTATATGTAAAGTATGTCAGTTTGGTTGACCTTTTGCTTTTGATCTGAAACCTTTTCTAATTCTGTGTGTGAAAAAAGGTCTAGTTGGACCATTTTACCTCACTTACATCGAGATTTTGTTATTGTCTATGTAGTTTTGGGAGAAAGGTAGGAAGGGGACATTTCTTGCACCACACACCAAAGTACTGGATAGGGGTGGGGGTTATTATTTATCTCAGGGATTTTCCATTTTCACTGACCATTAATTATACTTTGATTTAATCATGTAAACCAATTGTCATCCTCATCTTAAAATTACTTGATTTATTTGCTGCTAAATATTGACTGGATGTACGGGCGTGTCTTTTGTATTGATTGACAGATCATTGTACATGACCATACAAAGAATGAGCATGTCTCCCTTATTGTACTGTAATTTCTACATTCAAAATGGGCATGTTTCCTGTATTCATGGGTGTGTCTTTTGTATTGATTGACAGATCATTGTACATGACCATACATAAAGAATGAGCATGCCTCCTTTATTATACAGTAATTTCTACATTCAAAATTGGCGTGTTTTCTGTATTCATGCGCGTGACATTAATAATGATTCACAGACCACTGTACAGAAATTTGTACATACAAAAAATGGGCCTGACCCCTTTATTTATGGGCGTGTCTTTTATGATGATTGACAGATCACTAGTTATTTGTACATACAAAAATGGGCCTGACCCCTTTATTTATGGGCATGTCTTTTATGATGATTGACAAATCACTGTACAGTAAAATGGGCCTGACCCCTTTATTTATGGGCGCGTCTTTTATGATGATTGACAGATCACTGTACAGTAAAATGGGCCTGACCCTTTCTTGATGGGCGTGTCTTTTATGATGATTGACAGATCATTGTACAGAAATTTGTATATTAAAAAAATTAGCTTATCTATATTGTAACTGTAAAAAGGTTGACACATCATCATACATGTAAAGTGTTTGTGACCTTTGACTTATGGGATCGTGACTTAACTTATGGGTCATGACATCTTGACTTTTGACTTATGGGGTCATGACATCTTGACTAATGGGGACGTGACCTTTGACTTATGGGTCGTGACTTTATGTTTTTGTTATACATTGTATTGTATTGTATTGTATAAAGATTGTTTTAACCTTGTGTATATATATGATGTGTATATATGAATATGAATTTCCTGTTTTGTTGGAAATTTGAAAAACTTTTTTAGTAATTATAAAAAAATAAAATAAATATGGTAATTAACTTATGTATTATCTTCATTATTGTGTATGTAGATGTTCTAGCTGTATTCAAGCCAAGATGTTGTAGTGAGTTTAACTCCAGAGAATAGCAAGTTACAAAGGTTGGTTGGTTGGTTGAATATTGCTTAACGTCGCATCAGCAATTTTTCAGCTATTCGCGACGAGAACTATTTAATTAATCTCTATGGATTAATCTATGAACAATTTTTGTGTATGCATGTGAAGTGCGAGTGTGTTGTATGGTCTGCCTTGTACTAGCGCGCACTCAGGGCGACTTTACCGTGCTAGCTCACAGAGTCAGTACGCCCCAGACAAGCGTACCACTCCCCCAGTCCATTATACTGATACCAGGTGAATCAGTAAAGGTCAACGGTAAGGAAAATTCACTTTCCCACATGTGCTCCGAGCGGGACTCGAACTCACAGCTGTGAGAGACCCTGGATTTGAAGACTGACATCTTATCCATTAGGCCACCGCGCCCTCTAAGTTACAAGAATTGTCCTAGTTTGTAGGCTCTTCTACTTGTATTTGCCCAGAGAAGCCTGCAAATTTTGTCTGTAACACTGTGGTTAAGGGCACTAGCAATCATAAGACCACCAAAGGGGGTACTATAATTCATAAAGCCATGTCAATATCGTAATCCCAAAGTGACATAAAACAAACATACCAGTCCATTTCCATATCGTAATCCCAAAGTGACGTAAAACGAACATACCAGTCCATGTCCATATCGTAATCCCAAAGTGACGTAAAACAAACATACCAGTCCATGTCCATATCACAATCCCAAAGTGACGTAAAACAAACATACCAGTCCATGTCCATGTCGTAATCCCAAAGTGACGTAAAACGAACATACCAGTCCATGTCCATATCGTAATCCCAAAGTGACGTAAAACAAACATACCAGTCCATGTCCATATCACAATCCCAAAGTGACGTAAAACGAACATACCAGTCCATGTCCATGTCGTAATCCCAAAGTGACGTAAAACGAACATACCAGTCCATGTCCATATCGTAATCCCAAAGTGACGTAAAACAAACATACCAATCCATGTCCATATCACAATCCCAAAGTGACGTAAAACGAACATACCAGTCCATGTCCATATCGTAATCCCAAAGTGACGTAAAACAAACATACCAATCAATCCATGTCTATATCACAATCCCAAAGTGACGTAAAACAAACATACCAATCCATATCCATATCACAATCCCAAAGTGACATAAAACACAAACATACCAGTCCATGTCCATATCGTAATCCCAAAGTGACATAAAACAAACATACCAGTCCATGTCCATATCACAATCCCAAAGTGACATAAAACAAACATACCAATTCATGTCCATATCACAATCCCAAAGTGACGTAAAACAAACATACCAGTCCATGTCCATATCACAATCCCAAAGTGACGTAAAACAAACATACCAGTCCATGTCCATATCACAATCCCAAAGTGACATAAAACAAACATACCAGTCCATGTCCATATCGTAATCCCAAAGTGACGTAAAACAAACATACCAGTCCATGTCCATATCACAATCCCAAAGTGACATAAAACACAAACATACCAGTCCATGTCCATATCACAATCCCAAAGTGACGTAAAACAAACATACCAGTCCATGTCCATATCGTAATCCCAAAGTGACGTAAAACAAACATACCAGTCCATGTCCATATCGTAATCCCAAAGTGACATAAAACTAACATACCAGTCCATGTCCATATCGTAATCCCAAAGTGACATAAAACAAACATACCAGTCCATGTCCATATCACAATCCCAAAGTGACATAAAACACAAACATACCAGTCCATGTCCATATCACAATCCCAAAGTGACATAAAACACAAACATACCAGTCCATGTCCATATCACAATCCCAAAGTGACGTAAAACAAACATACCAGTCCATGTCCATATCGTAATCCCAAAGTGACGTAAAACGAACATACCAGTCCATGTCCATATCGTAATCCCAAAGTGACGTAAAACTAACATACCAGTCCATGTCCATATCACAATCCCAAAGTGACATAAAACAAACATACCAGTCCATGCCCATATCGTAATCCCAAAGTGACATAAAACAAACATACCAATCCATGTCCATATCACAATCCCAAAGTGACATAAAACAAACATACCAGTCCATGTCCATATCACAATCCCAAAGTGACGTAAAACAAACATACCAGTCCATGTCCATATCACAATCCCAAAGTGACATAAAACAAACATACCAGTCCATGTCCATATCACAATCCCAAAGTGACGTAAAAAAAACATACCAGTCCATGTCCATATCACAATCCCAAAGTGACATAAAACAAACATACCAATCCATGTCCATATCACAATCCCAAAGTGACATAAAACAAACATAACAGTCCATGTCCATATCGTAATCCCAAAGTGACATAAAACAAACATACCAGTCCATGTCCATATCACAATCCCAAAGTGACGTAAAACAAACATACCAGTCCATGTCCATATCACAATCCCAAAGTGACATAAAACAAACATACCAATCCATGTCCATATCACAATCCCAAAGTGACATAAAACAAACATACCAGTCCATGTCCATATCACAATCCCAAAGTGACGTAAAACAAACATACCAATCCATGTCCATATCACAATCCCAAAGTGACGTAAAACAAACATACCAATCCATGTCCATATCACAATCCCAAAGTGACATAAAACAAACATGCCAATCCATGTCCATATCACAATCCCAAAGTGACATAAAACAAACATACCAATCCATGTCCATATCACAATCCCAAAGTGACGTAAAACAAACATACCAGTCCATGTCCATATCACAATCCCAAAGTGACATAAAACAAACATACCAGTCCATGTCCATATCACAATCCCAAAGTGACATAAAACACAAACATACCAGTCCATGTCCATATCACAATCCCAAAGTGACATAAAACAAACATACCAGTCCATGTCCATATCACAGTCCCAAAGTGACATAAAACGAACATACCAGTCCATGTCCATATCACAATCCCAAAGTGACATAAAACACAAACATACCAGTCCATGTCCATATCACAATCCCAAAGTGACATAAAACGAACATACCAGTCCATGTCCATATCACAATCCCAAAGTGACATAAAACAAACATACCAATCCATGTCCATATCACAATCCCAAAGTGACATAAAACAAACATACCAATCCATGTCCATATCACAATCCCAAAGTGACATAAAACAAACATACCAGTCCATGTCCATATCACAATCCCAAAGTGACATAAAACAAACATACCAGTCCATGTCCATTTCATAATCCCAAAGTGACATAAAACGAACATACCAGTCCATGTCCATATCACAATCCCAAAGTGACATAAAACAAACATACCAGTCCATGTCCATATCACAATCCCAAAGTGACGTAAAACGAACATACCAGTCCATGTCCATTTCATAATCCCAAAGCAAAGAAAAAACCTTGAAGCTGGAAACTAGGTATGTGAACTTCCGATAGGGCCCGGAAGCTGGACATTAGATATGTGAACTTTCGATAGGGCCCGGAAGCTGGACATTATGTATGTGAACTTCCGATAGGGCCCGGAAGCTGGACATTAGATATGTGAACTTCCGATAGGGCCCGGAAGCTGGACATTAGGTATGTGAACTTCCGATAGGGCCCTGGATGCTCCGGAATGGCAACCTGTTTAGCTAGCTACACCTATCAGGTGTGAATTTAAACTTTAGATGGAACATGAAACTATGTGACGTCACGTACTAGTATATCCGGGACTAGCATGGACACGGAGACACACTGATCAACAATATTGTGATGACGGCCATATCCGGGACTAGCATGGACACGGGAACACACTGATCAACAATATTGTGATGACGGCCATATCCGGGACTAGCATGGACACGGAGACACACTGATCAACAATATTGTGACGACGGCCATATCCGGGACTAGCATGGACACGGAGGCACACTGATCAACAATATTGTGTTGACGGCCATAAAGCGTTTTGAGGGCCTTGATACTTGTCATCATTTAACCATGCAATATCCCTGGGTTAACAATTCTTTTGTTAGTAGCATGCCTTTTTGTGAGAACAAGCTATACCATAGCGTATTAATCAAAAACAAACATACTAATCCATTTCCGAATCACAATCCAGAAGCAAAGTAAAAACTTTGGAACTGACAAGTTAGGTTAGACACGTGAACTTCCACCAGGGAAGTGAGGCCGGGTGCTCCGGAAGGGTAAGCATCTCCTGTTTAGCTAGCTACACCCGCCACGTGTGTAATCAAAACTGTGTGAAAGGAACATGGAACTGTGAGACGTCAAATATATCCAAGGCAATCCTGGACACAGAGACACCAAACTTATCAGCAATACTGTGATGACGGCCATAAAACATTTTGAGGGCCTTGATAAGCCTAGGTTTGCAATATCCCTGAGTCAACAATTTATTTGCAAGCAGCCTACTTCGTTGTACAAAGTCCCCGTATTGGGAACAAGCTCTACCATAGCGTATTAATTGGGAAACAAATACACCATAAGCAGGAGAAGCAGGTATATTGCTGCATAAAAAAGGAAAGTTGACAATAGAAAAATTGAACTCATCACATCATGAGTCATAAAGTTTCAAATGTAGCCTTTCCTGTACGTCATAATTCAGGTATTGTGAAACAAATACGCAAGAAGCATGCATATTATTGTATAGGAGAGGAAAGTTGGGAATAGATAAAAAATCATCACTTTTGTCATACAGCTTGAAATAAAGTATTGCCTTGGCGTCAGTCTAAATATGAAGCAGAACTTAAAGAATCGGTCATCTTATTTCAAGCGCACTAGGATAGATGGCATTCACATAGTCTCTAAATTTAGGATTGTTAAGAGACAGAACGTCATCTATATATCTCTATGTGGAGCCTTCTCTTTTGATTTAACAAGGTTCTACTTAAATTCTTTGCGAATAAAGAAACAAATCAGCAAGCAATGATGCACAGTTTGTACCCATTTATATACCGAAGGTTTGCTGTAAAAATATATTACCAAACACAACCAGTATGTTATCTATCAAAAACTCCTACATTTTGCTGATGGTAACTTGGGTAAATTTTTCTTTGAGTTTATTCAGCTAATTATGTTAATAAATAAATTAATTAATTGAAGATTAGGTTAAAGTGCTGACTAACAAATCACAGAACCTTTCAATGCTTAGGTTCGGATCCCACTCGACACAGATCCTAGTCCGTTAGCTTCCCGTTACCAGATATTTATTAAGCCACTGTTTTAATCTGTTTCAGAAATGTTTTAGTCACACAAACTATATTGCGTTTCACAAATTATTTAGCCACACAAACTATAATGCGTTTCACAAATTATTCAACTACAATTCTATAATCTTTTCCACAAATTATCCACTGTGACTACATATTTTTTTTGTTCCATTTTACTCTTTTTCAGCTAAATGGGTAAATAAATTAATTTCAGAAAATGTACACTATATATTTATTAAAGAAGAAATCAAAACAAGAGTGTACAACCGTTTATTACTATATGTATATATATTGTTATGTTTTGGTCAGCGATGCAGCACAGGTAGATGGACTGGAGTAGTCACCAACACAGGAAGCGAATGCCATGACATGTGGGATATAATTTTGTTCATGCACACCTTTAAATAGATGCGACATAGGACCGCGCGCAAAAATACCGACATCTTCTCCACCATGTGTTTCCATATACATTGGTATTCCGGCTTGAAATACAAAATCTTTACTGTCTGCAAAATACAAACAAGGAAGGTATCCATTATTTTCCAAATCGTGTTGCATTTTTAACACCCCCCCCCCTCTTTTTTTTTTTTTTTTTTTTTTTTTCAAATCCTTCCGTCCAAGCACTTTTTGTCCAGAATAAGTCATCAAAACTATAAAGTACTATGCTATGAAATTTGGTGTAAAGCATCATCAAAATTGATAGGAGATACGCACATCATTAACCGGAGTTGGTTTGCTCATTTTTCAGGAAGTTATGGCCCTTTGCAAATGACAAAAAGAACCGACTGGCGGGGGTCCTAACTCTTTGAATTTGCTTGTTGCTTCTGTTAGATGATAAAATACATCATTTAAAATATGATGCTGGATATTCTGATCTAAGTAAATGGATTCAATAACAATATGTTGAAGATGTTGGGACTCGGTAATCGAGAGGTCCAAAAACACTATAAATTTTCATCACTTAGATCAAGAAGAATAGGCGTATCAATGACAAAGAGCTCGAGGAAAAAAACTTGGGTTAACCGATCTTTTTGCGTTTCACCAACTGGACAAAGAAGTATTTGGGACCTTGGTGACCGAGTTTTCTGAAAAAAAACATGTTTACAGACCTTTTTTTCCATTTCACCAGTTGGGCCAAGAAGAGTTGGTATATCGACAACTCTGATGTAAAACATCGGTTCATGGATCTAACGTTCACCACCTAGACCAATGAAAAATCAGGGCCTCGCTTATTCTGGATCAATTTTTATTTTTATCTGACGGGCTTACAATTTTGTAATTTTACCGATTCCATTATATCCAGAAATAAATTGGCACGTTTTGGGGATTTTTTTTTTAAAATCATTAACCTACCTGTGTTAATATGTGTCAGGTCATCTCTATGTCGGTTTTGTTCCACGCCATTTGGACCATTACCATATATTATAGTTGTATAGGGCATATTATCCTCAGCCTTGGCATAGCCGCCATGTCCGTCATCCACCAAACCTGGAAAAACCCAAAATATAGATGGTTTCCGAGCAATCTATTCCTTTACCTTATCGTTATTTAAGAAATGACATTCTGATCATGGTATTTCAAGGGGTAATGAAAGATAGTATGGCGCGTGCCAAATTCGATGAAGGGCTTCGATAGTTTGGCACGCGCCACACTATCTTCCATTACCCCTTGAAATACCATGAGCAGAAATGTCATTTCTTATATTTACAATTCTTTCTTTCAATAAATATTTTGGATCTTGGCGCTATTTTTTTTCCATATTTGCGCGTGTGATATCGAGTTTTTAGCCATGCGAGATCGGCGTATCTCACATGACCACGCGACCCCATGTGTAGGACATGACGTAATATTGCGGGAAAATTGATACACATCAAGGGTCATGACCCCCATTGTCTTTCATTGGGAATTAAAATACAATTGCTTCTGTATGTTTCATCGAAGACAAGTACAGTCATATTGTAAATATTCAGATTTGAAATGCAGCGAAACCCGCAATAAAGGCCACCCGTATATAAAGACCACCTGCTTTTCATGGCCAGTAAAATGTTATCCCAGTTATACTCGTGTTATTTGCACCTGTATGTATAAGGGTCACCTGTCCATAAAGACCACTTTTAGTGCTTCCCTTTGGCGGGAATGCAACTGCATGCAAACATGAAGTGACGGATTAGATGAACATCTCCAAACAAGTAAGAGTTCTTTACGTTAAATATCAACATATTTTAAGGCAGCAAAGCAAACAAATGTGGGAATGGAATTTGCCAGTATACCATGTGATTAATACCTCGACGTTATTGTTCAGCAATATACGAATATTGCAATATTGGAATACGCACCATACTTGGCTATTAGAAATAATTCTCATCGCACATCATTAACTAAATTAAGACTCAGCGCACATGATCTCGAGATAGAGCGCGGGAGATATAAAGGTTTACCAATTTTAGAACGCACAGGCAAGTTATGCACAGGCGGTCATATAGAAGATGAGCTTCATCTCTTATTATCCTGCTCGGCATATGTCACCTACCGAAAAAACATATTTACTATTTTATCTCATGTCTTCCCAGACATCTTAAAATATAATTTCTCTAAGCTATCTACATTCATGTTCAATCCCCCTGAAAGACAATCTGCCCTTATTGCAAGATATGTACATAATTGTTTCTCACTTAGACAAAATATCTTAAAATGTCATTAACTGTTTTTGTTCTTACTTGTATGTATATATGTAACTATTACACTTGCATTGATTGTACACTGCCCCTAGAGGGTGTATATTTGTATTTGTATAGAAAACGCTTATGTCGCAAATAACGCCTTTTATGTGTAGTGAAGTGTCAATTTATGTGAATCTATATCCAATACACCACCGGGTATCGAGACCTAATTCTACATATGAGAACACCATCACACAGCATTTATGTGATTGGAGAGGGATGTGAGGATTTTTTTACCCAATATGTCATTTCCTCTGTGTGGATATCCTGATATCATCATAGTGTGAGAGTGATCAGCTGTTACTACAATCAGAGTATCATTCTCATTCGTCAATGTGTCACCCATAGCAACGGCGTCAGAAAACATAACAGTGTCATGGAGGGCTTTATCTGCTTTGGTACCATGGTGGGCTTTATCTATGTTCCCTCCTAAAATATATAAATAAAGGGAGTATAAAGTCATGTTTATATATAAAATGATCATATACAATAAAATACGTATAATATGTCCAACTATTGGTACAGCAAATCCTGTATAAACAAGAGGTATGAAGAGCCTGTAATGTTCAACTGGCAAAATTTGACATCATTTGCATATTTTGCTAAAATTGGTTAATGATTTTTTTTTCGGAAAAAAATCCTGTTACATATGTTAAATGACAAGTTATTTGCTTTTTATATTTTAAATTTGAACAAAATCGGTAGAAAATGTTGACCACAATGACCATCTTAGTGATTTTGCTATTTATAGTAACGACGGCCATCTTGGGTATCGTACGGGGTCGCCTTGTGCAAACTTTGCAAATCTGCCCCACCCAGGAACCTTCCATACCAAAATTGGTTTCAATTGGCAAAGTGGTTTTTGAGGAGAAGATCAGTTTACTATGGAACAGCAGTCGTATGCTTCACTATGCCATAAGCTCAGTTGGCAATAACAATTGCGCTAAAAGCTATCCATATGACTTAAGTACAATAACACATCTATATAAAGGTTCATCCGTCCACAGGATCCTTCTGGGTTTTTTTTACAAGGGGCAGAGCGCTGGAGTTATTAGGCTCACGCCTGAAGGGCGGTTTAAAAGCCCTCTACTGGGTTAGCCTCTATGATGCAGCCTAGAAGATGGTTCCAATGGATGTAGATGTCCACAAAGAAGAACGCATGTTTATATTGTGTATTTTAAATTATTTACCTTCAACAAGTAAGAAGAATCCTTTAGGGTTTTTCTGTAGAATTTTGATGGCTTTTTCTGTCATTTCCTTCAGAGATGGTTCTCCTGCTTTTTCGTATCTGGGATCGTGTCTGTCCAATTCATAGTTCATGTGACTGTACTCAAACAATCCTATTATATATATTAAATGTATAATTATATTTGTTTCGAAATGACATAACATTTTTCTATATCCATTCAAGTTTGAAGTCCAAAGGTGTGTTTTCCATTGTACCATCTGATCAATACCCTCAGTGCAGCTGCACGTCGCGCAAATTCAAGGAATAGCATCGTTTTAAGGAAAATGTGAACTGATATATATTCATATCCAATGAAAATAATAGTTCCACACAAACGTTAGGGGTATATAACAGCAGCGAACCCAACTGTACCTTGATGTATACTTTGGTATTTTAGACTGGAATTGCATTATAAAGAACGTTTGTTCTTGTCATTTGAAGAACCCGACTGTCACATAGGACATACTTCTGAAAAAAAAAACATTTATTACACGGCACAAGTGACATTGACCTTCGTTTTATATAAAAATATTGTACAATGCAAAATTGGAATCTTTCGTCTTATTTTATAGGTCATATCATGCCACTCGACATAATATGTCTCTAAACATAATTTAGATATATTAACCATGTTTTAAATAACACAAAAAACGCTTTTAAATTATTTGTATTATAAATTCACGAAATAATGAATACTTATAAGAAGATTTCTTAGTAGTGGAGAGAGTTGTGTATATATACCTAACAGATAGTCGGTATTTGCAGGATCCACGCTATCAAAGGCTGTACCCAAAGAGAGAGAGAGAGAAGAGAGAGAGAGAGAGAGAGAGAGAGACATTGTATATATATATATACCTAACAGATAGTCAGTATTTGCAGGATCCACGCTATCAAAGGCTGTACCCAAAGAGAGAGAGAGAGAGAGATAGAGAGAGAGAGAGAGAGAGAGAGAGAGAGATTGTATATATACCTAACAGATAGTCGGTATTTGCAGGATCCACGCTATCAAAGGCTGTACCCAAAGAGAGAGAGAGAGAGAGAGAGAGAGAGAGAGAGAGATTGTATATATACCTAACAGATAGTCGGTATTTGCAGGATCCACGCTATCAAAGGCTGTACCAAGAAGTGTGTGTGTGTGTGAGAGAGAGAAGAGAGAGAGAGAGAGAGAGAGAGATTGTATATTTACCTAACAGATAGTCGGTATTTGCAGGATCCACGCTATCAAAGGCTGTACCCAAAGAGAGAGAGAGAGAGAGAGAGAGAGAGAGAGAGAGAGATTGTATATATACCTAACAGATAGTCGGTATTTGCAGGATCCACGCTATCAAAGGCTGTACCCAAAGAGAGAGAGAGAGAGAGAGAGAGATTGTATATTTACCTAACAGATAGTCGGTATTTGCAGGATCCACGCTATCAAAGGCTGTACCCAAGAGAGAGAGAGAGAGAGAGAGAGAGAGAGAGAGAGAGAGAGAGAGATAGAGAGATTGTATATTTACCTAACAGATAGTCGGTATTTGCAGGATCCACGCTATCAAAGGCTGTACCCAAAGAGAGAGAGAGAGAGAGAGAGAGAGAGATTGTATATATACCTAACAGATAGTCGGTATTTGCAGGATCCACGCTATCAAAGGCAGTCTGATTCCATACGTATGCGTGAGTCTTACCCCGATTTACTTTGTCAGTCTCCCATTCCTGCAAACAAAAGATAAAAAATATCGGACAAAAATAAATTTTGTTTAAATGCTTAAAAGACTGGAACCGTCTGGATGAAGAAGTTGTGTATGCTTAAACAGTAGAGCTTCAAAATGCCCTATCAAACTACTGCTAATTACATTAAGCATCTCTCTCTTCCTTTCTCTCTCAAGTTGATCACCCAGAAGTGGATCCATAAACGAATCAGTACAGACACAGGATATTGGTTAATTCTGATTACACACATGGCGGAAGTAGTTAGCTAAACAGGAGGTGCTTACCCTTCCGGGGCACCCGGCCTCACTTCCCTGATGGAAGTCCACATGGGTAAACTAGCAGTTGTCACTTCTAAAGTTTTTACTTTGCTTCTAGATTCTTGACATGGATAAGTACATGTTTGGTTTTTTTTATTAAAACTAGAGACAATATCACAATAATTTATATCACCATCAAATTAAACATTTAACTCGAGGCAATTGTAAAGACGGTCATTATTTTCTTAATTTAGTTAAGGAAAATCTTATGGGACCAGAGTGGACGAAGCAATGATATATGTATGGTGTCGTTATGTACTGTACGGTTATGTGTTAATTTTACCTGGATAAGAT